>JAJHUR010111873.1:31213-42613 GCA_027495735.1 Lutjanus campechanus | reverse complement strand
ATACTTTGTTGGCCAAAATGTAGCGTTAGGTGACAAAAATACTCATCTAGCATGCCCACTGGCTACCCAGAGGCAGAGATTACAAATCCAAGCTGAAAAGTCTGTGGTTCTTCCTTAACCATTTCACTGTGACAAAGCCAGTCAGGAAGAACAACAGATATTGCAGCACAAGAATTCAATATACAGCCCGTTCTCATTCCGTCAAATACCAACGTTTTGTCACACCCCTCTGCAACTCATACAGACGCACAATGAGGAATTTATTGCTTCAAAAAACTACATTTAGTATCAACACTGATTGGACTTTTCTGAAGCATTTCACTGTCCTTCACTCAGGGCACATTTACTGAGCAGACTCTGGGTGTCTGGAGCTATAGATATGTTGGGCCCTAGATAAATTCCTAACAGCTTTCATGACCTTGACTGAGAAATGACATTGAACAGTTGCTAATATAATCAGGTGCCCTCTTGTCCGATACCACTGACATGAGACCTACTGGATAAAACTGATATAATGTTACTCAAAAGTCAAGAAAATATGAAAATTGCCTCTTTAATCTTGTTAGATCACATCCCCAGTACTGTTGCACACCTATTTAAAAATATGCCAAGAGAAAAAAAATCAAAAATATTCACTGCTACTGTGTGTATTTTTACATCAAAATCATGGAAAATTCATTCACTTTTTCTTCCTGTCAAACAAAACATGACAGGTGCTTACATGAGCTAGAACTAGCCAATTTCATCCAATCATATCATGACGTCTACGTGTCAGTCAATACTCTTTCAGCTGTGCAGAGAACCAAAGCGATTCTTCTGGAAGCTTCATAGCAATAGTACGGTACGCTGGTGTGTCTTCCAAGACGTTCATCACCTCAAACCTTGTTTGGCTTCACCAAAATACTGTGCCTGTTTCCTGATGCTTTCCTGAGCATCCTGATAGCTTTACTTGTTGCTAAAGTAGCTAGCCGCTAACTTCTGTTAGCTCGGTTAGCCGGCCAACTAAGTTAGCTGACTAATCCCTGGGATGCCAGGGGCCAAACCCAGCATGAAAACCACTGTTGTACTGTACTCCCTGTTATTAAAACCTGTTTGGGAAGAGTCAGCCAGGTTAATGGGCTGCTGCACTTTAGCTGTATGCCAGGACGGATGTTGCATCCCTCCATAATTGCTTGTTTTTGTTTTATGCGGATACAAGTAGCACTCTGATTTCCGTTTCATGATGACTTATAGCTTTTGGCATGAACTGTGCCCGTGTTTATATGCTCTACCAAGATCTTCTCTGTTGACATGTGCTGTATTAAAATATATTCATGTAAGAATAAGAGTTCTTCAAAGGAAAGATTGGCCAAGAGCAAGTTTTCCTCAGATATCCACATAAAAAGTGGTGTGTTTTCCCTTTAATACAGAGTGTTTTCTGTTCAAAAACCCTCTGTATTAAAGTCCCACTTGCAGATCTCGCATTGGCTTTTAATCCCATCTGTGGTGGTTCTTTTAACATCACAGATGCACATGGTGGAGAGAAAGACACGATGGCATCCACACATTCAGACGACAGAACCGCCATACGACCAGATGTCTGCTGTGAGGCGGCTCTTACCTCTCCACGCACAGTTTGAGGGTTTATCTCTTTGTTTGAGAAAATGACATATTACCACCTGTTCAAACTCCATGACAACCACCAGTGTGAGCCAGGATTGCGGCAGTAGGTTGTGTGTGTCTAAAAAGTGAAGTGAAACAAGCCAGTGATTGTGTGATAATGTCTCCACCAGCTAAACTGGCAAATACTTCTAAAACTAGAGAGGAATAACATCCTGAAATATGCCTCAAACGGTTTGTAAAATATGCAACAGCTCCCTCATAAAATGAAATGATTTGCTTTCTAATTAAATAAATGTATGATTGCTCAGTTACTCTTTTAAATGAGAATATAAAATTCATGGTGTGCATAGAGGGAGCAGTCAGAAAGCTGTAAAATTAAACAACAACTAGGAGCTGAAGGAAGCAGAGTGCACGGTGGTGAGACGTGTTGTAAGGAACGAGTGCAATGTTAACGTTTGCTAAACAAGTACAGGAAACAGTGCACCCACACACGTGGGTTCAAAGCATGTGAGGAGGCTGTATTCTTCACGTGTTCTTTTCAAGTGGTTTTCTACCACAGAGAAAAATCTATGTCACCGATGATGGTGAAGTAGAATCAGTCTAGATCCTTCTGCGTATAGGCCTAGTCGAGCCGTTAATGAGCACCGTCACCGCATGAGCCCAAGCATCAATGTATCGAGATAAGGAAGTCGCACTGGTAAGAGGTGGATGAAGGTGTAAAAGCTCACAGAGGGGAAAAGAAAGGCGATTGGCATTCAAACTGTTGAATGGCGAAGGCAATAAAGAACTTAAATACACCATTAGAGCTGTAAATTTGAGGCTAACAACTCTCAGGTAGAAAATAAACAGTTTAAGTTTAATTCTCATGCACAGCACAAGATGCGTCTTGAATATTCATCACTCTGTTAATTGCATTGGGAGATTGAACTGCGTGCATCAGAGATACTTAATTCATGTCACATTCAGAGCTCACATCCAGCTAAGTTTCACATTTAAAAAAACAAACAGTTTTTGGTGTAATTTGATGCAGATAAATCTTTAGTTTGACATAATGCGAAGTTGTCAGTCAATATCCAAAACAACCCCCCCAATTAACTACTGAAATTCTGAAATTTAGTTACCACAATCCACTGATCTTAACAATATGATGACAGTGAGAATACAGGAGAGAACTTTAATTGTGCTCACGAAACAGACAGGGCTGCCTTTAGGGCTGAGACCCTTTCAAACGCCTGTCACTGACTGCTTTTCTGAAGCCCCCTGAGGTATGGCTCTGCCAAAATGATATACTGTACAGAGTCACATTTCACACTTTTAATGCTCTCAGGCTCTCATTATTGTGTACCAGCCTGGAGGACTCCAACACAACAAATTATATTGAACTGTCTAGGGCTGGCCCCTGAAAGTCGAAGATTCGAATCATCAGACCCCACAGTTGACTGTTTCTTCCAATCGAGCAGTCACTTTTTCTTCCTTTGTCAGTCAGTGTGCATCACAATAACAGGATAAAACGGACACAAGCTGACAAAAATGCACAGGGAGAACATTTAAATGATGTCTTATAGATTAGGGTGAATCATAAATTAGGGTGAATAATAAATATTTTTACATTAGCTAGCGCACTTGTTAAAAAAAGTGCTGGTAAGAGAAAGTGAAATGACTGGTTGGTCATTTCAGCTCTTGTGTTCTTTAACTGCATCATTGTGCACAGAGCAATGCAACTGCAAGACAGGATGTAAAGTGAAGCAGAGAAGAGTGATAGAAACGGAGCGCAAGTGACATGCTGGCAGCCACTTTACTAGCAGGGCACGCAAGGCAGGTGATGCTTCATTGTCTGCTTTTTTTTGCCACTGTGTCTGACAGCATTATGGTAAGGGTCACTATATTTTCTTTACTTACCAAACCTCTTGCGGGTCCACCAGTGTGGCTCTTTGAAAGTGGTGAACTTGACGTCGGGGTGCAGCCTCAGTCTGTCATACAGGTCCGTCGTGCCACACTTTGGTTGGCCAATGATATAGAAATAAGGAAGGCACCGCATGCGGTAGAGTCTTCCGTCGCGGTGTAACAAGTGTTCTCGGAAAGTGTTCCTCAAGTGCTGAAACACCGTCCGGAAGCGCCTTGAGTAGCGTGCATACAAGTTTGTCCTGTATGGGTCCGAAGTGATATTCCCAGTGTATTCCTCGTACCAGCAGGGGTTCTTGACACCAGGCAGGAATTTGCGGGGGACAACAGAAAACATCTGTAAAGGCAAAGAAAGCAAGCTGCGTATAAAAACATTGCAAAGAAATCCTGGAAATGATCACTGCAAAGACTGCATGATGGAAGATAAATACATTCCAGTCATTTCACGAGCTAGAGGTTTGTTTAAACAATTTAAAAACTTTATTGTGTGAGGGCCACTGTTTTGGCAGGTGTAGGAAAACACCATCTGTGTGGGATCCAACCACACACACTCGACAAGCGTGTGCAGGAGGATAGAGTCTCTAGAGGAGCAGTAAATTGGCTTTAGATGCATAGACACACTGACACAAGCGAGTGCACATATACATGCACATAGAGTGCAGTCAGACAGTATTTAGAAATGATATTTTTGTTGTGTTGGCTCTGAACTTCAGGGATGTTTTTATTTCAGATTGCTTACACCCAAGTTAGATGAACAGCGTGGGAATTGTAGCTATTTTTATACAAAGTCCTTCATTTCTGGGAGACAGAAAGAGATTAGATAAGTTATACTTTTGAATATTTGTTGTCAAATCCTTTTCATTCAGTGAGTGTCTCAAGGCTACGTTCCAAGCGACCTCAGACGACCTCAGTATTTTCAGTGCTGATGCTCTGCCGGGCCTGTATGGCAGCCATCTTCACTTTTTCCTTGTTTCCGACTTGGCCAGTCAAGAAAATTCCACTGTTTGACCATAAATAAACTCAAACTTGGATCATTGTCATGATGGACTGCCATAAAAATTATTCACAAGTACAAATACAGAAAAATATTGTCGTGCTGTTTCCTCTCAGATTTCCTTTGAAAACCTGGTTCTTTCTAGTAACTCTGTCCTTCTTCTTTACCCCACACAACATGCAAAGCAGCGGATTTTTTTCTGCTTTGACATCAGGGTTACACTCAGTTGGAAATACAGACTCAATAAACATCAAGTCAATGAAAAAGCAAAGTTCATTTCTTGCAAACTTTGGATTTAAAAGGTGAATCAAGGCCTCTGTGGTCCAGTCATTTTTAAAGCAACAGAATATTTTTTCAATCTTTAGTCTTTGTTTGCTGATAAAGAATTGTGATAAATACAGGCCTGTTGCGTACTGAGTCTGTGTGACACTTCAGCATCACACTGGAGCAATAGGTAGGGTGGGTCCCCTGATTGCGACCAGCTATTTTGCACACTGATGTGCACATAAATCACATAAATAACACATAAATTTTATAGTGTAATTGTTTCATTTCATGTCCAATGTGCTTGACTCAAGTGAAGAATACAACATAAGGGCATAAATGTCCAATTACTGAGTGTTTTCAGGTGATCAAACACAACAAAGGCCCATGTCACTGTGAGTCGCTCCCTGCCTGTGAGACACAACTACTTTAAGGACAATTAATGCCGGATCCATCCACAGATGCCGTATTGATTGTCCCGCGGCCACACTCTCCTATTCATTAGCTGGTTCAATAAGAAATTAGTTATGTTGCAAATAGCCCCGGCACAAGCCATTATCATTAGGATTAACAATTAATTGAACCAGGCTTTGAGGTGAGACGGACAGTGCGAGAAAGCCAAAGGGCCAATGTGTTGGAAGACTGTGGGATGACTTTGAGCTTTAAATCCCTGCTGCAAAAAAAAAAGTTGGTAGAGACATATGCAATTATCTGGTGTGACATGAAGTGTTATACAAGGTTTTCAGAGCAGTTTTATCTCTTTATAAATTAAATTAGACGCTGCAACCGGTGGGGAATTGCTACAGCGTGGCCGTATTGAACCCTGTGTAGGCCGCATGTAGGCACGAATACTGATTTGAATCACCTTTTCACTTAGCATTTAATTACGCTTCAAGACACATCTGTGATTGTCAATTAAAAGAGAAGATCAATATCATGCTGAGCCATGTTTGTTATGTGATTAAAACAGAGAGATAACATTTACACTATAAAGCACTGAGGTATTCATTATAGCAATCGATCTGATAGCAAAATCAAATGTTGAATATATTAAATGAGACATAAGCAATACACACATTCTTTACTCAAGTAGAAGTACAGATACATGTGTAGAAAAAAAAAGTAGGAGTACTGATTCAGCTTCTTTGCTCAAATAAAAGTGAAAAGGTACAAGCTCTGCAATGTACTAAAAGAATAAAAGTAAAAAGGAGCCCTCTGAGGGATATTTCTGCAGGCTGTTTCTGTGCTAAGCTAACTGAACTTCACCTTTTCACCGCTGTTGATTCTCCCTCTATGTCTGTTGTGTCTTTTTTCAACTTGTTTTTTGATGGATACACCAAGAAATTGTCCTTTCTATGTGTTGCAAAACAAAAAATAACCAATAATTCCCCTCAAATGCATTAAAACTAAAGAAACTGAAAAAATACAGATATTTGTGTTAAAATGTAGGCGGTAAAAGTAAAAAGTACAGTAAAGAAGTATTTGTACTTAGTTACTTCCCACTTCTGGACATAAGACAGATATAGTTTGGCTATACTCACATGTGGCTCACTGTTAACCAGTGCCTTGAGCTCCGGGAGCTGTCGACTACTGCGAAACTCCACCTTGGACGCGATGGATTTGACCACCAGTTTGATATGTGCGTAGTCCTTGACTGAAGAGAGGTTGAAGGCAAAAGGTCCCGGACTGACCAGGCTGTTGAAGTGGTAGGGCGAAGGGGTGAGGAGGAGACCCTTCTTGTCTCCTGTCAGGATGTAAGAAGCCATGATGAGGAACATGACGGCCAGGCCGAACAAGAAACTGTAGACCCGGATCTTGCGGAAGCACCCCAGGGTGCTCCAGCGCCTCGGAAGTTCCCGCTTCACCTCCAGGATGGCAAACAGGTTCATTGGCGTGTCGTCCACCTGAAGGAGCAAGGGCCTCTTGCGGTAGTCGTCCACTGTGGAGCCCAGCAGGCTGTACTTGTAGTCCATCTGCGTCATGGTGTCAACAGCCTGCGAGTTCCAGGTGTCACAGCTCAAACACAGGGAGGCGTTATGGAGCAGGAGCCAGCCAGACAGGAGGTTTTGGGTTGGGGGAATGGTCTACTGTTGATATCCATGTTGCGTTGTGGAGAACAGCCCACATCATTCACTGACATCTGCCTAGAAAGGGGAAGAAGAAAGAGATGACCAGCTGTCAACATTGACTCACTCTTTTTATGCATGGGCTGAAGCAGCAACTTCTAAAACCTTCGAAATATTTCAAATAACCCTTTGTAACCACCTACGCTTTTCTGTGGAGCGGAGGTTCTCTGAGTCACATTCACATCCTGTTAAAGTGCTGACTTGCATTCGTGTACCTGCTTCAATTGGGAGCCAGGTTGCTATCAAGGCCAGGCACTGATTGAAATTCTTTCCATTTTAGTTTCAGTGTACATTTTCTACCTGAGGAGAATGTCATCTCATCCCTTTGTATCTCCCAATGACAAAATAATGCTTCTTTATGATAGCAGCCAAATAATCAAACCTGCAGTATAACCTCAGGCTGAAAAGCAGAAAATTAAATTGATAGTATAGAAACAGTTAAAGAGAGTGGTCTGCTCTGAATACTGACAATTTACCTGAAATCGCACTAAAGACTAGGGCTCCCTCCTAATGGTTGAGTAAACCGTCTTAAGTTCCGGTTTCTGAATCAAACCAATGTGAGGATGAATTTTCCAACTGGTCTGGTTTGCCTTCACAAAGGCAAAAAAAAAGTCATTTAATAGAAATTTTGATTCTATTATTGGTTATACAACCAGCAGGTAATAAACATTGTTGGTGGTGTTGATCTGGAGTGCATATCAAAAGACTTTTTAAGACTGGGCATATGAATGTCAAGACAAGACAAGACAAGACAATAAGTATTAAATAACTTAATCTAGGTTCCAGTCTGGAGTCCAGGTTTGTGCCCTGCTAGTCCACATTTTAGTACCAAACACACTATTAGTTCATCAGTCACCAAATCAGGAAGAGAAAATGTATTTAACCTGTGAAATGGTGCACACAATGGTACACTTTTGGGATTAGTTCTAATCAGTCGGGGGTAAATGTTCCAGGGTTCAGTTCAACTGGACTAAACATGGCTGGGGGCAACACGTCCTTAGTCGACCAAGTTTTCTTTAGTCCATTACTCACAGGATAAAAAAAAATCCTCAAAACTCCATTCAGGAGCTATTTGGCCCAGGACTAAAGTATCAGGGGATTGTTGCAACACTGACCTTTTTGTCTTGCAGCACTGAAGTCACTGGTGCGCTGCTGCTAACTGTGCTGTGGCTGCCACTAGCTAGTTAGCTCAGTTAGACTGGGACACAGTCTCCAAGACTGATGTAGGGCAGTTTGACAGCAGGGAATACAGTACCAAGGTGATTTACAGAGGCTCTGATCAGGACTCTGACTCCCGGGATGTTGAGCTCAGAGGGTTCAGGCGGGGACAGGAGGCATGACGCTGTTGAGGTGCAAATTTCTAGCGAGTTAATTATTAGGGATGCAACAATATATTGAATATTGAACATAAAAATGTCTCACTACTGTACTGGACTGTGACAATATCTACCACAATATTACATGGTTAATTATTTTATTATTTATTATTTTTATTCTGTCATTGCCAAAGACTTAGGTCATGGCTGTCTACTTTTATTTTGTTTTATTTTATTGCAAAAAGGAAGCAGAAACACTTAAAGTTGAAAGGGAAAACTAAATTTTAAACAAAAAATGCTATACATATCAGATTTATAATTCAATAAAGGGCTTTTTTTTCAAGTCATATTTTTCTTTTTCTTTAATATAGTGATAAATATCATATTGTGGTATTGTCATGCCTTGGTTCTTTGTATCTACATCCCTAGTAAGTATGCATCATTGATTGTGCTGATAACTTCCAGGACTAACAAATCCTCCAAATGTCAACAAACTAAAAATATCACAATTTCTCTGAAAATCTGACATGACACTTAATGTGACCAGTTATTGTGTAGCAATCACGTGACATAGGCTTAAATCAACTTCACGAACTTCCTCTTTCACTTCCTGTTTCAAAAAATAAGCGTGCACAGCAGCATGCGCGCGCAGTCCATCCTCCCATCCTCCCTGTGCATCAGAGTCACAATATGGAGGGAGCGATAAGGACGACGGATGCATTCAGCCCAGAAACTATGAGGCCGCGTGTCAGACTCTCCTGGGGAGAGACACGAATATAAGAGATACCCAGCCTGGACCGCAGAAGGGATTATATTATCAGAAAATGGTATTCCTCACTGTGAAGTCACATGGATCAACAGTCGCCCACAGATAAAAGGAGGGCCAATGTCTAAAGGGTGAAAGAATTGGGGATCTTTAATGATAATGCTCCTGCAGCCGCAATGTCTAGTTTTATCCTTGAGGCTTCTTTTGTGTCTGGAGCTGAGCCAACACGATGGCAGTGAGTACAATACAGCATAATGACAAAAAGCCAACAGAGCCCAGGGAACAGAGGGTCTAGGACACTTTTCAAAGGATGAGTGGGATGTGGGGGAATATGGCTGAAGTCTGTGGTAATGTTTCACACCTTCCCACTTGAAACCACATGGATACAGCCACGAAGCTGACGTATGTTAAACCTTCGGCCTGCTCCTGCTCGCATACATCATAAGATAAGGCGCGCTATGGAAGTGAGTCATCGCTCCTCCTCAAATGGCTCCTGATATTGTCTGCACCCCCGTCTCCCCACCACCGCCCATCGCCCACACCCTTCGCGCAATTTCGGTATTCGCAAGAGCTGATAAGAGGACGGCTGGAGAGCGCCTGCCTACCTGCTCAAGCAATGTCATTTACCCCCAGCTGGGCCCTCAGCATCACGCTGCAGCAACAGTCTCTCCAGGAGACAGGTGGAGAAATAACGAGCCTCCTGCTCTGAAAAGACCGATTTCCCATCCCTCAAGAAGTTTTCTGTCTCATTCGGCACTGAAGAATAAAGGATTCACTGCAGTCAGATATTAATATGTTTTCGCTTTTAGCCAGAAAATGAACCTATCTTTTGGAGCGGGATTATTTTTATCACTTCCCAAAACGAGAGAGAAAAAGGAATGAGAGTAATGGATTTTAAATTACGATAGCTACTTCAATTAAAGTTTGCCTACACGTCGCAGATGGTGTATCAGTGCTTGTCTTACGTAACAGTTCACCAGAACAAGCGGTGCTCGTGTCCTTCTTGTTTTTTAAATAGCCTGTAATGGCGTGGGTTGCCATTTTGACATATTCTCAAATTTTCAAAAATGATTAAAAGCTTCAAAAAGACTAAGAGGTTTGCTTTTAACAGAAATGTAATTACTGCAGGTCAAACGTTCTCTTCACCACAGAGAAGGACACTATACCCTGTGTAATCAAAGTGCTAAAAGTAGGATGGCATTTTCAGGGCTGCACTCCTAACAAGCCCACTGTTTCCTATTGATGAGCATATTCGCTCATCTGTAGTCGTCATGCCATTATCGCTTATTGACTGTCTGTCCTTCGTCCAAGCTGAAGTCAATGGGTTCTGGTGTTCAAGGTTATGTAAAATAGAGGGAAGTAAGAAGAGGGCATGGGGGTTAAAGATGGAGAGAGAGGGAGGTAAAAAAGAGAGCAGAGATGGAGAGAAAGAAAGAGGAAAAAGGGACCGTGTCATTGACGAGAGAATGTCACTCTCAAGGGACTTCGCATCTAAATCAATCAGTCAGCTAACTGTAGCAGCGGGCGACTGGCAGCTTGACAGATCTGCTCTATTCATAAAGCAAATACGCTGCTCCTGTCCATCAAACATGATGAAATAGCTTAACTCAAACAGAAATATGGCTGGAGGGCAGTGGACAAAGAGGACACGAGGTTGCATCATCTACCTTTTCAGCTGACAGACCTTCAAATAATAGTAAAAAAGTGTGGATTTGAAAATTTTCCACATGAGAAATGGTGTTTACCACTTTTATTTATGCCCCCAACATGATTTAATGCCTCTGACCACTGTCTCTAAAAGAAACAAGTGCCTTTTCCTAATATGGTTATTGTAAATATGTAATTTGTGAGTTATAGCTTTATTGATGGGTAAAAACTGTTTGTTAATGCTAAAACACATTATTAAGGAAAACATTTGGGTTGCCTGGTTGTGAAAAAACTCTTTGACTGGTGTATATTCTTGATTTTTTACTTACTTAATGTTAGTGGTAGCTTTTGTACTATCAGGAACGGAATTTTAATGGTGTTTTGATCTATTGGTCAATATTTATTGTTGTGAAAGAAGTCATAACTACAGATACTGGACCTCTCAGGCCAGTCCAATATTGATATTTGTGAGTTTAAAAAAATCAGTTATTTTTTTTATAAACTAGAAGGACACTTGCAGACCTCAGCCAAGGCCAGAATTCTAGTTGTCTATGAGAGGCATATTTTGGCAAGAGCAACCACTATATATGTCTTATTTATCAAAATATATTTCCAAAATTATTCAGTATCCTGCATCATATTTTAAGACAGGACATGGCTGCTTCAGATGAAGACAATCTGCATGGATCTGCCACAGTAACCCTAAAATTTTACAGCAACTAGGAGAAATCGATAAGGATAATTAAGACATTGCTTATCTTACATACCCACTGGATTTGTTTC
>JAJHUR010111873.1:0-31193 GCA_027495735.1 Lutjanus campechanus | reverse complement strand
TATGGCTGGAGGGCAGTGGACAAAGAGGACACGAGGTTGCATCATCTACCTTTTCAGCTGACAGACCTTCAAATAATAGTAAAAAAAGTGTGGATTTGAACATTTTCCACATGAGAAATGGTGTTTACCACTTTTATTTATGCCCCCAACATGATTTAATGCCTCTGACCACTGTCTCTAAAAGAAACAAGTGCCTTTTCCTAATATGGTTATTGTAAATATGTAATTTGTGAGTTATAGCTTTATTGATGGGTAAAAACTGTTTGTTAATGCTAAACACATTATTAAGGAAAACATTTGGGTTGCCAGGTTGTGAAAAAACTCTTTGACTGGTATATATTCTTGATTTTTTACTTACTTAATGTTAGTGGTAGCTTTTGTACTATCAGGAGCGGATACTAGATTTTGGCCAGTGTTGACATATGCAATTTTAATGGTGTTTTGATCTATTGGTCAATATTTATTGTTGTGAAAGAAGTCATACAGATACTGGACCTCTCAGGCCAGTCCAATATTGATATTTGTGAGTTTTAAAAAAACAGTTATTTTTTTATAAACTAGAAGGACACTTGCAGACCTCAGCCAAGGCCAGAATTCTAGTTGTCTATGAGAGGCATATTTTGGCAAGAGCAACCACTATATATGTCTTATTTATCAAAATATATTTCCAAAATTATTCAGTATCCTGCATCATATTTTAAGACAGGACACGGCTGCTTCAGATGAAGACAATCTGCATGGATCTGCCACAATAACCCTAAAATTTTACAGCAACTAGGAGAAATCGATAAGGATAATTAAGACATTGCTTATCTTACATACCCACTGGATTTGTTTCTACTGTGATGTTTGAGGTGGCTGTTATGTCTTTTTGTATGTTTGATTGTGGGACACCATTGACTTAAATTAAAGCCTGTTTTGCTATAGACACGGGTTAATGAAAGTGAAAAATAATTTGTGTATCTGCTCCAAAATTCAGTGCGTTGTTCCTTGGCCCATAATACAGGCTTCCACCAAGTTTCATGAAAACTGGGCCAGTAGTTTTTCCCCATAATCCTGCTGGCAGACAGACAAGCAAACAAACCGAACCAAAAACATAACCTCAATTGGCAGAAGTAACAACCAATCTTGAACATTTTACAATATACAAGTAAACTTGTCAGTACATGAAAACAATAGAGTGGAAGCGCTGCTGGGTCCTTCTCTTGGTCACAATGCAGGTGCTCTTTGGATACTTCAGGTATTTCGCACTTATTCTTCCGGTGAAGGGCTCATTGCATGGGTCAAACAGTCTGTAAAAAATCAAAAATGCGAGGCTCCTTCAAAAACACACTGAGGCACACTGTGAACTTGCCAGTCCTCTCTGGTGGACACTGATTGGTCAGTAAACTGTTCAATAAGCTAATATTTGGCTCCATTAATGATTAAGTATCATTTATACTTTAAGACTGGGTAACATATTCTTATAGTGAGTAAGTCGTTGAGCATCATGGGTTTCTTTTCTAATAGGCCATTGGGATTAATTTAAGAGCTACCTTAAAGTTGAGCAAAAAATATGCTAAAGTAGGGGTTTCCAGACTTTTTCATGTCGAAGAACCCCACAATAGGTGCACATTTTGCAATTTAAGAGGATTTTGTCAGATTTTCTTCTATTTTTAGGTTTATAGTAGTAGTAGTAGTAGTCAATCAGTGATCAAACTAGAATCAACCAGCCAACCCTATTTATTTCTTTGTTTCTTTCAAAAACATGTGATAAAAGTTCAAATATTCTAGTCCTCCTTTTGCTGATGACCCTCTACAACTCACACAAGGACCCATGTTGGTCTCTGGGCCCCAGTTTGAAAACCACTGTGCTCGAGGATGATAAACAGCAGCTAGAATGATTTTTCACAACCTAGAAACCCGAAAGCTGCTCTCACTACTGATTTGTTACCAGCCTTAGAACCCATCGGCTATTGTCTGACAACTATTTAGCCTCTGGGGGGAAAGGCCAGTGTCTCTGGGCTTTCGGTATAGCCAGCTAATATCCGGATAAATGATGTCTGGGCCGAGGCTTCCTATTTGTGCGAAAGCCATTGTTTACAGTCTGATTAGCAACTTGAGATGCAAGAATGGAGTCGGAGGTTAATCTCTCTAAACAGATATCTGCATAGAAAGAAGAAAGAAGAACCTAATAGTTCTTCAGACTATAACGAATAGGTTCTGAGATTATTTTTTGGCCAGTGTGGCTCATTTTATTCACCACACAGACTTTACCAGACTTTTACCTGCATGCAGCCAAACCCTGCTCAACTGTGATCAATGTGAATGTGGTCGATACTAGTTGGACTACAAACAGACTACAAACTGGAATGCTTCCAATATCAAAATCTTATCCCTTGCCAACAGATTCTGTTTATAGAGATTAACTTGTTACCGATCTATAAAGCTCAAATGATTTACTACTAACCATTCATAATATTATGAAGTACAAACTATAAACCCTTTTCTGGGTTTGCATGGAAATATCACTCATTTAGGGAGTCTGCAAGTCAAAAAGTATAAGTGTCATCTGACTGGAAAGATCAAACACATTAACCACACAGATAACTCAAATTCATAATGATTGTAATTAACTTCAAAGACACTGGCATCAGTGGTAATGGCCTGCATGCTGTGCTGATGGCTCCCTCCCTGTGTGGTGCAAATGGAATTGCCTCGGCCCTAATAACTCATCAGAGGGAGACCTCTCCATACTGTCTACCCTGTCATTCACAGACAGATCAGTGAAACAGGCAATCAGGCAGATTTGTTTAAAGTCTGCCGTCTACTCTGCTCCGAGCTGTCCATCTCCACGCTGGAAAAACCAACCAATCTCACACACTGGCAGCTAATTGCTGTTCTCTTGTGTATCTTTTTTCCCTCTTTGCTTAACAATTCCTCTCTTTGTGTTTATTACTGTCCGTCAGTACGGGATGATTGATTATTTCTGTGAAAAGCCGCAATGTAGATGGACAGATTATCTTTTCATTGTTGTTTATAAAAGCACCATAGGAAATCTATTGTTCTCCACAGCGCTCTTAGAAATAAGGGTTCTGAAGGGGTTCCTCCTGAAGGGCTGAGGTTCTACCCAGAATCATTTGTTTCTGAAGAACACTTTTTTTTTTATTCATCAAGGGTTCTTTGTAACACTAAGGGTTTCATTAAGAACCCTTTTTGGAAGAAAGAGTTCTTCAAGGCTTGCTGAAATCATTGAACAACTGGATCATTGAACAACTATTGGAGTTAAAAAGGCTCTTCAGCAGAGCCCCTGGGTGGGTCCTAAATAAAACCTTTGGAATATAAAAGGGTTTGCAGTAGAACTCCGTGGGTGAGAAAAACCCTTGGAATGTAAGGGGGTTCTCGGTTCTAAATAAAACCTGCAGGAATATAAAAAGGTTCTCGGCAGAACCCCCTGGGTGGCAAATCAAATCTCAAACTGGTCGCAGCTTTTCTCGCGCTGTGAACGTGGAGATTTGACTGTGAGGACAAAAACAGTGACAAAAACATGCTAGACTTGCAGGGTAGGAATATTGATCTATTTTTCCTGTGCTACTGTCCATGATTGTGGTCATATTCCATACTGCTATGCTCTCAGACAATAGGAATGACAAAAACACTCCACAGCCCTATAATCACTCATTCCTCAAACCACAGCTACGAGCGATCATTATACCTGGCTGGAGAAGCAGTCTGAGCGGTGGAGAGCTCACTGTCCTACTTCCTCAGCTCTCTGGTATTTCAAATGGTGGAAATTAATTGCCTGGCCTGCTGATGGGCCCCTGAAATGCCCTTTTTGTTTTGATTCAAAGCAAACCGCCAGCTCCCTCTCTCCGACTACAGAGAACTCGCTGCTCCCTATCACAGTAAATTGTTAAAATATCTTAGTTATCCTCAGAGACCTTCACAGACCTGTGTTGTTATCTTCATTTTCGACTGCTGGAGAAGATTAAAAGGCCTATTTTTTGTATTGGGCATACCAGCAGCCCATTTACAGAGGAACTCAAAAGTTTCCTGCTTGTTTTCTCTTTGAAAAATGGTGCAGAGAACTCTTAAAGACACTCTGTGAGACAATTTGCCTCAGTATATTTGTCTGCCCTCAGAGGACCAGAGGAGGGAAGTCTATTCATATGTCAGGGTATCTTTTATTATTCAGTGCTGTTTACATAGCATGACAGCTTAAACTTCACTTATCTGCAGGAGCAACAGGCAGATTAGAGGCTGTGTTGGAGGCCGGGACGCTGTGGAAGTGAGCCGATAAGCTTAAGCAAGCCTGATCCATATTAAGACGAAGAGTGGATGAAAAATGGTTAAATCCTCAAACACAAATTAATCACTGCAGAGAAGGGGTAATACATCAAAAAGTACCTTGTTACAAATTACAAATATGTGCTCATGTTTAAATAAAAATGCTAAATAATGGTATGTAAAATGTATTTAATTAAAATAGAAGTAACTTATTATTTGAGACTATAAAAATACATTCTATACTGATCTATACATTCTATACTGATATTATCACATTTTAGGTAGCCTCAATATGAGTCCGACCTTAACCCCTGTACTTAAGTTAAGCAGCGACCTCTAGTGGCAGTAGTAATTATAGTCTAGTAGTAATTATTATATGAGCAGTACAAAGAGCGAGGCAGTCTGTGTAGGGAGGAATGGTTACCAGGGTTTGCATCCTGTGTGAAACCGAAAGTCACCATTGACTTATTTAAAGTTTATATAAAGTTCCTCAAGTTACGTTTTGTAAGTGACGTCACTTCTTAAACATAAGATACTTATTTAGCCCAAACCATGATCTTTTCCTAAACCATGATCGAAGTAGCTTTGGTACCTAAACCTAAACAAATTTGCGACCTTCTGCAACAAATTGCACAATTACTACCCGTGACGTGTTTAACCTGCCGTGGCTTATGTCAGGTCAGATTAAACACGTGTAGAAATTGCGAATCCAAAAATGGGTACTGCAGGTTAAATAGTGAGTTGAAGCCATAGACTGTATTAAATAGGTTGAATCCCCATTTATTGCTCAATTTAACCATTATAAACATGTTTTCCCTCCCCTACTCATTCAGCGAACATCCTGCATGCACAATTTTACCTCTAACTAACGTGAAACATGCAAACTTAAGAGTTTTTCCTGCCCAGAATAGAAACAGGAAAAAAAAATCACAGCAGCTGTAGCGTTGTTGTCAGAGAAACGAGTATTTCAACTTGGCATGTTTCTTTAATACCTGATGACATATCATGGTCATTTCATGATAAATTACAGTAAATATATTACAGATTTCTCCTTTAAGCTATGGTATGACTGTTGCTGGTACTGTCCAATGCTCATATATTCGTCTTGGGCGTCATTGACAATCGACCTATTCTGTCATTTAGGTATGAGGACGTGTTGGTGTTTTCTAGCCAGTAAATATATTTTCCAGCTCTACAGACAACATGTTTGCTAATTGCTCTTTTCTTCTGTAGCATTTTTAGTGTAATTCAGAAAGCTCGCCTCTAAAAAGATGTCTTATTTGAGAATAAAATGACATGAAGATGAAAGAGGAAATCAAGATATCATTGGACAAAGAGAGTAGACATTCACACTCTCTAGTTGCAGTTTGCATTTCAAACACTAAAGACAGTGTGAGGTCTAGAGAAGGTTATGTAATACTGACTGACAAACAAGAGAACATAATGTAAACAAGTGATTATCCCTGATTCATTGTGCAGACCTGTGTGTAAAGTAATACAGTGTTGTTCCTTCTCTGTATAGACAGTAACATGGAATTTTCCTATAGCGCCTGTGTTATCTGTGACAGTCGTGAAAAAAAAAGAAAAGAAAACAGATTATCACAAGTGGAATGTGCACAGCATAAACATCAATCTGCTGCTGCGAGCTCGCCTTCGCAACCACGGAACCACAGGAAAGACACAAAGCAGGCAAGCTCGGTGGTTCTGCTACATTCAAGGTGTGTCGGAATATAAAGCAAGAGCACAAAATGACGGAGTGGACTGAAAACCCTGCGATGGAGACACTCGGGAGACCTTGAGAATAGAACGGCACATTCTGTCCACAGAGTCCTTGTGTGCAGCTGCCCAGGAGTACTCTCGACCTACTCTCACAGACTGATTTCAACCATCCACTGTCAGACTGAAGACACAGTTTGTCATTCAGGAACAAGCCCATCCTCACAGCATTATTGAGCCAATTTCCCCCTTAAGCACTACTCAAAGATCCTCTAAAGCGAATAAGCAAAAAACTGAAGAATAGAGTAAACAGCTAATGACTTCAGACTGTAAGCAGAATGTCAGGAGGACAGCCTGCAGACTTTGGCTTTTTCCAGACAAACGGCTGATGAGCTGACAAAGCCGATACTAGCTGAAGGGCTGTAAACACGCATTTAATGTATGTTCGCTTGTGGGAAACCATCTGCTCATCCTCCTCCTCTACAGTGACCCCTTGACATTTCCATCAGAGGGGAAGTGGATTTTGGTTGAAGTCCACCAAAAACACAGGAAGCGATGTCGTTATAGAAGGAAGAACAAAGGATGTGTCAGCGCTGTGTCAGCTGGAGAAAAATGTTTTTCCACCAGGCCACTCACAATAATTAAAGTTCAGCGTGAGGCCACTGCCAGGGTGGTACAGCCATGAGTGTCACCTTGTGATTGGTTGAGGAGGGATGGTGATAAATAGCTGCTGATGACACTGACACTGCCTCAGTATGAAGTATGAAGGCCATTTTAATTTGTCAGGACGATCTTAAAGGGATAAGGGCTCTCTCTACAAACTCTGGATAGGTATCATATTTACAAATTATTAAATTATATTATAAAACTAATGGAAATTATTTTCTATTTTTACACATCTATCAAAAATACCCTATGATACCCTTGATTTGTTGACACCTGTGGTCACCATGGTAACAACAAGTTTAGTTTAACATTACAGCACACTAGGGCTGACCCAGTGCTTCAAAGTTTTGCTCTAGTAATCAACATCCAAATCTGTATTCAAATGCTTTGGGGAAATTTTTTTTTCTTTTGAAGAGAGAGATAGGAGACACTGCATTGCCTGCACCGAAAAGAGGCAAAAGACTCATAAAGAGCATTTAATTAGTTAACTGGTACATGCATGTCAACAGTCCATGTGGTGAGCAAAAAATGCAAACCACCTTGGACGTAACCCATCAGCTATCGTCTGACGACAACTTAGATTTTTATTACTTTTTTTTTTTTTTTAAAGTATCTGTATTGTATATTTGGTTTGTAGTGGTTATTCTTCTCTAAACTCCAACTCCATCCATCTAGCTGCTGATCAGACTGTAAACAATGACCAGCACATCGAAGAGGAAGACTTGGCCCAGATATCCACTGGATACACCAAAACATTGGATGTTGCTCCCAGAGGGTAAATCAATAGCCAGTGAGTTCTGAAACTGCTTTGTCAGAAATGCAACAGAAGAGCAGCTGGTGTATCTATTTACAGTGCTACCAAACAAAATCACAGTTTTGTAATAAATAAGTCAGCAAAAATAATTGCAACAGTGATCTGATTCCATGCTGCATACCTTGCAGGTAGTTTCACACAGGACACAGTAAAGTCCTTTACCTTGTTGAGGAGGTGGAAGTGTTCTTGTCACCTGCAGCTCTTCATCTAAATGCTCGCAGTAGCTGCAGCATAATGATTCACTCATCACAAAACTATTTTAAAAATTACTGTCTTGTTTTGTGGACGCATTTTTTGATGAGCGATCGCAGTCGGTGCTAACTGCGGTGCCAAATATGTTGTGCTTCCTGTGGCTGCTTCACAAGAAAAACCCATCAGTGTTTCGCCAGTTGAATGCTTTTAATGTGAAGTGTTCAGTTTCCATTAGGAGTAACTTAACACAGGCAGTGAACAGTAAACAAGGATGTTGTTATCACTGAGATAAAATTAAGATGGATTACATGCATGCTTTGTTTATCCCTTGTGCATGTGAATGTAATCAGTATCCTGTGTGGGAATGGAGGCCTCCGCTAACACGAATGAAGTAACAACTACATACTGTATAAATGCATTGCATGGCTACTGCATAAAAATGACCATGAACAGTGTTCAAAATGAAGCTTGCTACAGGAAATACACAAACAGAAAAACAGAAATGAGTCTGAGCATTTTTGCACTTCCTGTTCCAAATCCTTTTTCTCAAAGTCGGTGGGGTTTTTGAATGGTTTTTCTTGGTCAGATGCCTGAAATAAGGTCTGTAGTTAACGCAAGCTTAAGAGTTTATGTTTAAACACAAAATGAATCTTTAAATACCCCACTTGTGAATTGTGGTGACTGAGTTTACGCTTAAAATGTCATAGAAGTGGGGTTTGTTTATGAAGATTATTTTGCTGAATAAAACATGCAAGTATCATAAAACGCTGTTTGCCACAGAGATTATCTTCTGCACTAATCCAAAATCCCAATTGGCTCTTTGTGGAGGGAACCAGACGTGTACAAAAATACGTCATCCCTGCAGCACTCTATAACTCAAACTAAATCTAAGGTCCACCACAGACTCAAACTTTGTTTCCTGCTGCAAGAAGATGTTAACTGCAGTTTACTGTAGCTGAGATCCTCTTGTGAAGAGGACATCTCAAAATTGCAAATAAGCAGGAAACAATTCAACTCTGTTTGTGCTTTAAATGTTATTTTAAAGCCTAATTTTTACCCAGATTTATGTATTATTAATCATTTCTATGCCGTTTGAATCATCAGAGTAAATGCTCATAATAAATACATGATGAAAATAAAAATTGTGACCCTTAATTATGGAGTATCTATTTAGATAAATGAAATCAATTGGAAAAAGCATAATTTGTTGGAGTAAATGAAGCGAGGACCAAAGCAAGCCAGTGATGCGTGAAATTAATCCTTACGATATCTCGGGAGTACAAGGGAAACATCTGGAAATAGGATTGCATCGAGCTGCATCTCTACAATGTACCACAAAGCCCACTGATAATAGAGCGAGCAGGAGCCCTATGACCTGTGAAATATGTCGCTTCCTTCTCCAGTGCCCCCGGGGGGGCCGCAGCCCAATCTCATCATGTAAATCACAACCATGTAACACAAGCAAGGAAGAGAAGATCAGTATTAACTGTGGCTGAGAGTGGATTCATTTGTAATATAACCCCGGGGAGAAGTCATCCGTCACATTCCCCCAGATCACACACGCTGTTGACCAAAGATCAGAATCTAATCTCCAGGAAGTCAGGCAGCAGGCCCCCCCAGGAGACCAGAGGACCTGACCGTGACCCAACCGAGGAGCCGCCGGGTCAAATTATCAACGCAGCCTTTTGGACACTTTCACTGCTGCGAAAGGGCGGCAAGAAACGTGGCCTCTGCCCTGGATTCATAACTGCTGCTCAGCTGGGATCTCATGCTGGAGTCCCAGTTCAGCACTTTTCGCCTGTCTTATCTTTTATTCATTATTTTAATTTCACTGGCAGCCTCCCACAGCCAGTGCTGCTTCTGAGGTGGATAAGTGCTTATGATGGTGTTATTAAAAAGAGCAGAAAAACAATGGCTGCCATTTAAATTATTGATTGCGGTAATGGATATCTTGTAAAGAACACAGGCTGCTCTGGTCTCCACAATGAGGCTAAATTGGGACTGAAAAATGATAATTCTGAGACAAGAGGAAAGGTGAGAGGTGGTGTGTCTTATCTGGGATGGAGGCGCTCTTTACATCAAATTATGAATAAACGATGGTAATTTTATTTGGAGAGCTGCATCTTTTAACACAATAAACAATCAAGGATTTCTTGTGTGAATGAAAAGGAGCTTCAAGTTTGAGAGGCATATGCAAAACAGTGCTGTGTTCGCACAGCAGCTTCCGATGAATAATGTATCAGGATGAACTAAGATGTGATGTGTCTGTAACTTATTATCTAACTTTAGAAAATTTATACCCCAATGGATTCAAATAATTCTGGAGACAGCCTTGTGTGTATTATTTCCATATTTTTTCCTCCTGTTTTATATAAGATCTTTCTCACAGTGATCTTCCAGTCACTTTAATTCAGCCTCTTCATTTTATCTTTTGTCTGGCTTTTTGTGTCAGCGGTCAGATGTTTTTCTCCCTTGATGTTGATCATATTCTTTGTTTGTGAAATATTAATCTGCCTCGCTGACAGTTTTTTAAATGTAGGTTGAAATAAAAGACAGAAGAGACGGCGTTAAAGCGCTCTGACTGGCAGAAACGTATTGTGAGTAAGTTGTGGGAGAAAAAAAAAAAAAAGCAAAGTGAATGAGAAGTCGTGAAATGTCACTCTCGATTCATGGACGCTCAGTGCTGTGTAGGAGGACTAGATGTTTTTGGCATTTGTGAAATATGTGCCAATCGGCTTCTCATCCCCTTGAGGTCCATCTCTTGTGCTTTAAATCGCCAATAATGTGGGCGGCAACTGCAGCCTGTAGCATTTATATCAAGCACCATTAGCAACTAGTAGGTGGATAAACAACAAGGCTTCCCACCAACAAGTCCAACTAAAAAGTGAAAGTGTAAATCTTGGGATTACATCACTACATTTTTACAAATAAAACTAGAATTACTGCCTCGCGGTTGTATGTCTTCGCCAACCAGTTTGGTTGCAGTAAATATCCACTTCTGTCCGGGTGAATATTATGAGGGAATTCAATAAAAGGTGTAAATTGTATTTTTTTGGTACAATTGAAATTATCATTATATTGACATGTACAGTATGATTCTAGTGAAGTGAGGACTGACAGAGGGCTGCACATTATGATGTCACAGTAAAGTTGACCTTTTGGATATGAAATGTAACCCCTAATATGTGTGTGTCATAATTAGAGAATAAACTCTTGAGTTATGGCCAAAAACATGCTTTTACGAGGTCACAATGACCTTTGACCTCCAAATTCGAATCAGTTAATTCCTGAGTGGACATTTGTGCTAAGTTTGAAATTCCATCCAGGTGTACCTGAAGTATTGTGTTCACAAGAACGGGACGGACGCAAGTTCACAGTGACCTTTGACCACCAAAATCTAATGAGTTCATGCTCGAGTCAAAGTGGACGTTTGTGCCAAATTTGAAGAAATTCCGTCCAAGTGTTCCTGAGACATCGCCTACACGAGAACGGGACGGACGTGAGTTCACAGTGACCTTTGATCACTGAAATCTGAACAGTTCCTCCTTGTGTCCAAGTGGACATTTGCACCAAGTTTGAAGAAATTCTGTCAAGGCATTCCTGAGATATTGTGTTCACAAGAATGGGATGGATGGACAGACGGACAACCTGAAAACGTAATGCCTCCGTGAGTTCACAAGAATGAGACAGATGTATGGACGTACAGACGCAGGGACCTGAAAACATGATGCCTCTGACCTTTGCTATCGCTGTTGTGGACGCATAAAACTAGCAGTGAAACAACTGAAGATGCAGGAATTTGGCCCATAACCTAATCTGACCTCGTCCTACTTCAGACGACCACCCTTTTATTCGTTCAACACTCTACCAACGCCTGCTCCTGCTCACCTCCTCGCTCTATTTATGAGAGCTGACAGGCGGGCCCTCTACATGTGGACCAAAGTTCAATCTACTGTTAATCTTCCTTTTCCACAAGAAGCAGACAGACCTGGGGAAAAGCAGTTGGTAATTAATCCAATGGGAATGTTTACTGTTTCCAGAGGAATGGCTCTGAACCCACAGTGCAGCATAGATGGCTCCGATTAAAATTGGCTCACAGAAAATTCAAGGGGAAAAACCGTAAGACTTGTTTAAAAAAGAAGAAATATGTTGTGGTTTCAAGACTATATTTACATCTACAACAATATTGCTGTCGTAGGGTGTTTTTCCATCCACATGTTATTGCCCATTGACACATTTGACATTTGTAGGACACATCTGTAAACACTTCCATGGTCTGGAATCACACCGCACTTCATGTTGGTAAACCGCTACTAAAATGCGCCTTTATGAGACATCTGTGCAATATATAAATACAGTACGTATTCTGGTAAACAGTCAATGGGAATATCATGAGAGCCTATGAAGCTGAGACATTCAAAACATAGATCTAAGTGCGCAGGATGTGTTCTGTTCCCAACAGAAGGAATAAAACACTGAACATAAAAGTCTGAGGGGCCAAAAGCATGCGACAAACATGTACATGATGAAAGGGAATGATCGCCTGCGAGTCATTTGGACGTCACTGAAAAATCACTTGCAGGTGAAAATGTTGCTGGTTCCTTAAATT
This sequence comes from Lutjanus campechanus, assembly GCA_027495735.1. Lineage (NCBI taxonomy): Eukaryota > Metazoa > Chordata > Actinopteri > Lutjaniformes > Lutjanidae > Lutjanus > Lutjanus campechanus. The sequence continues at coordinate 18,930 of JAJHUR010111873.1, read as the reverse complement.
GGCACTGAGTCATTAAAACTTTGAGAACCCCGACTTAAAACAAAGCTGTCTACTTGCGACATATTGTCGCTGGTTGCACAAGTCAACAGGCTGTAACTTGTTTCTCCAGAGGATGATTCATCCCTGTCAAGTTCTTTTATTTTGATATTTTTATTTTTCACACAAGAAATGAACTCCTCCGTTGCATTTTTGTTCTCAGTGTTGTCCTCCATACTGCTCGACTAATATTTTATTTGATTTATTTAGTATTTGTAGGCACTGTTACTTGTGGATAAAAATGCAATTGATGCAGGAGGACTTCTAGGCCCTGCTTAGGATTTTAAGGAACAAAACACGGGATACATCACTCAAATACAGACATGGAGACTAATAAAACATATATAGACAGACAACCACCGTATCCGATGTACAAAAAAATCATCATTTCAAGTTGTTTTTTTGCTATCCAGACTTTTTAAAATCAATCTGGATGCAATCTGTATATGCCAAAAAATGTATTTGGGCTGGCAGTCTGAACGAGGCCTTCGATTTATCTGCGAATCACTGTTTTACAGAGTAGGAACGGACTCTGGTGTTAAAGACTTGTTCTATTGGTTTTCAGAAGCTTTGGCACCACATTTAGGAATGATGAATAGATTGATAGAGTTGATTGATTGAGGAATCCAACAAAGAAATGAAAGTCATTAAAAGTGGAGATAAAAGGTTTTCACCTAACACTCCTGACATTATCCTCAATGGTGACTTATTTTCCAGCAGCTCCAGCTTGGGGAATTTAATTAAATCATAATTTAATTGTTTTAAATCCATCACACTTAAGCCTAATTATCAAACAGTTTACAGCTTGTTAGCAGTCAACGGTGTGATTATATAAAAATCCCGAATTAAATGTCACTACTACACCTAATTCTTCAGGTTAACACAATGGCTGTGTGATGAATGTGTAATGTGTAGAGGTGTTACTATTCTTTAATTTATCACTACAGAATGAAAGGGACACTTGGGATGTTTTATGATGCTCATAATTCATTGTTCTCAGTAGACGCATATAGTTTAAAATCTTCAGCAGTTGCCTTGCAGACAGAAGATGATGATGATGATACCCTGGACTCGGATGAGTTGAATTCACAGAGGACTGGATGACTAAGTAAGGAAAGTAAGAGGAGCTCATTTGTTAAATCAAATAAGGCTTAAGAGAAACTTTCTTTCCAGTCGAGCTGTTCCCTTTCTCAACTTTTCTCTCCTTTTCAAACAAACTTGTTTACTAAATCACACTATGACTAGAGGAAAATTTGAGAATCTCCCAAAAAATAAAAACCCTCCATCTTTTCAAATCCTGCAGTCGTGAGGATTCCAGGAGTAACTCGGCGCAATCGGCAAAATTCAGCTCCTTTTTTTGTCGCAGATTCAACTTGGATGCTGTTGCCGCCCAGAAAGGCACCACCTCCACTCAGTGAACTGTGAAAAAGTCAGCCAAGTTATTAAAGACTCCGGCTTTCCATCTGTGACTATGTGCGACGATGAGGAGAAGCACCACAGGCTGTGATGTTCCTCCTATTTCGTCTTTAATTCCCCGCTTTCTTAAGGTTCTCGGGCAGACGTATAGTAATCCTGTGCTGTGGCGTTTCACACCTAGTTAACAGTCAGAGTTTCATCTCTAACTGCGCTGAGCCTCCTGCCAGATATAGGGATATGTGCGCGGATTGAGTGTTAGCCTATGACTGCCAAGAAAACGTGTGAATTAACAAAACGTAGGCTATTACTGAGTCGGCTGGCTTACTGCTCCGCCGCTTGGGAGTGGGCCTGATGCAAACAGTTTTAGGGAGGCTACTCGAGGGCATCCCAACGGATCCATAATATTAACTCGGCCTGTGGAATTTCAACTTATAAGATGCTGTGCTTTATCTTCTGCCTGCTACATTATGCATGTGACTCCACAATAATGAAGGCTCGGACAAATTCTCCAGGCTTAACAGACAGGCAGGCAGGTTAATTCTCCAAATTAAGGGTGAGCATAAAGAGGTCTCTTTTTAATATGGAGGATTAATTGCATGGTATCTTAATTTTTAAGGGTTGCCAATATGTTCCACCTCTCTCACAGAAAAGGATCACTTGCACTGTAATTTGAGGGTGAGGTTTAGCATAAATCAGAATAATACATCTATCCTGTTCAGTATGCTTTAGAAGTCGATTGTAGCAAAGAAAAATAACAGTCTACATGCAGGGGTGGGAAGTAACAAGTGAAAATACTTAGTTACTTCACTTTTTCTTTACTCCCTACATTTGAACACAAAAATCTGTATGTTCTTTACATTTCTTTACATTTTCAAAACAGGCTCATTAGTTAGATTTTAATGCATTTGAGGGAAATTATTGATCATTTTTTGTTTTGCAACACTGTGCACCACCTTCCCAGCATCAAGACTGATTTTAGCCTAAATGGATGGGACAATTACACATCACGATTCCTTGGTGTATTAATCGATGCATATCAAACATGACAGACGTAACAAGAAGAGAAAGTCGTAACAAAGTGTAAACAATGTAACAAGATGAAAAGGAAGTAAGAGACATAAAAACGACATAACAAGACATCAAGTAAAAAGACAAATATGTAACATGACAAAAAACGACTTGAAAGTTGTAATGAAAATTAAAATTAAAGACGTAACAAGACACGAAACAACGAGAAGGAAACAATATAAAAGACCTAACAAGACAAAAAAAGATGTAAGAAGACCCCCAAAAAATGCAGGCCTGCAGGTGCATCTGATGCTCCTGCTAGACATTTCAAGCAAAAAAGAAAAGACGTAATGAGACGAAAAACATCATAACATGGCAAAAAAAATGTCGTAATGAGATGAAACAGGTAAAAGAGAGACCAAAAAACCATAAAAGACGTAACAAGACTGAAACGACATAATAAGATGTAATGAGAAGAGAACAACCTAAAAGACCTAAGAAGACAAAAACGATGTAACAAGATGAAAAATTATGTAAAACATGGAACAAGATGAAACTGACATAAAAGACGTAGCAGGACAAAAAACGACGTAACGAGAAAACAGCCAGAGACTCGACCGTGGAAAAAAATGGTGTGATTCATTTAGCTTTGCACAGAAACAGCCAGTGTCAGTACCTGTACTGTTTGAATCAGTACTCCTACTTTTCACACTTCTTACTTTTTGTACACAACTATCTGTACATCCATTTGAGTAAAGAATGTGTGTACTTTTGCCACCTCTGTCTACCTCCTTTGCCATGTCTTGATAAATTGAGGGAGGGGGAGAGATGCTCTTACTACAACAGCACATCTATCTTGCAGAGTGTAAAGAATTTCCCCCGGTTCGCCAAAGGTTCATACTGGCAGCAGGCTGCCTGCACAGATATGAAACTCCAGCTCCAAATTAACTTGGCAGGGATAATCCCACAAAATGATAGCCGCAGCGATGAAAATAACATTTGTACAAATTCCTTGTGACCCGGGCCAGGTCGGAGTGTGTCTCCTCCTCACTGCCAAGAAGCCTGAAAAATGCAAACAGCCCTGCAGGTGCGTCTGACGCTCCTGCTGGACATTTCGAGGCTGTCTGGTAAACGGAACTCGATGTTGACCTTTGAACTCCAGCAGACGTGCAGAGAGGTGGCAAGTGCATGCAAGTTTTTTTGTTTACGAGTCTGAGATAGTTAAGACGCCGCCTCTTGCTTTGGTTAAATGAGCCCCACGGCCGCTGCTGCTGCTGCTTGCACTCACAATCACCACCTAAACCATACATTCAGCTACGCTGCTTGGAAGACGGTGTAAACAGAAATCGAAAAAAAAAAAGAAAGCCCACAGTGCAGTGAGAAATGTCTGTGGTATTGAAAGGTTTCACAGTTGCTCATTTAAAAGGAGTAGCCGGAGGTAATTGGAAAATGAACACACCTCTCCCCAGTGCTGTACATTGTCAAGGTCCCCACAGGTCTGTGTTGAGGCCCATTAGAGTGACATCTGGAAGATAGATACTGTCTGCACACACACACACAAGAACACACACACACAACCACTAATACTGGGGCTTTCTGCGAACCTAAGGGATTCCATGGCAACACATGAAAGCATCCATGACCCAGTGGCTGCCTAAATATAGATTTTAAAAGTCATGTGTGAGAAAACAGAATCGTGATTTTCTTTTTTTTCTTTTTTTTTCTGTTTCTCTCCCGAAATGTATCAGTGTTTAATTAAAATGTGTGAAAAGCTGGAGGAAAAAAATCTATAATACAGAAGTCTGGATGCGCAGCCTCCCTGTAATTTAATTATTTCTTTTGATTTAAACTTAACTTGGGAGCACTTTGGTGCATAATCGACAGCTAATTTGCCTTTTCTCCCCGTTTTTCTTTCTTTCTTACCCTCATTTACCAACATGCCTTAAACTATAAAATAAATTGTTTTCCAAAACCATCATTGCAAAACCTATTCATATGAGCATTTCTAGCCTGCCACCAACTAAAACTATTTGATTAAGGTTAGAGAAAGCTCAGGGTCATGGTTGAAAGAAATTAGTGTTGACTGTTGGTAGGAAAGGGCATACGAGCTTTGTCCATCCTCGTCCCTAATCATGTTCTATGTTTTAGAACGTTAATCAGAAAGTTGGTGGTTTGATTTCCGGCACCTCGAGTCTGCATATCGAAGTGTCCTTGGGCAAGATACTGAACCCCAAATTGCTTCCAATGGCTGCAACATTAGTAAATGTAAATGTGTGAAGGTGACATGTAGTGATTTGAGTGGTTGACAGACTACAAAAGCACTATATAAAATGCAGTCCATTTATCATTTAATTAAAGTTCCCACAATGCTTTGGGATATGTAAACAGGAAATATAATTAGCTAGCTGCACACTACCATTTAAGCCCTGTTTTTTGCCTGTATTTGGCCACATTTTGACAAAGACGTACCATTAAAATTATGTCAAATTAGCTTTTATCAGTTCCTGTTTGCACTGTACCATAAATGTACAATCAACTATTAGTGGATAACTTTTGTTCCCGTAGAAACCTTAAAAACATGATGATTCTCAGGCAAGTTCAGAGTGCTCTTTTTTCTAGAACTTCTAAATGGATTTATGGTTAATTAATTAAGGATATCGGAGATAATGAAATTCTCAAAAAAGTGCAAGTCACACTGAATCTAAAACATGTAGTGTGTGTCTGCGTGATTAGATTTGACTGAGTAAAGGTGCCCATTAATGATCAGGGGTAAAACCGCTCTGCACTGGCTGTGCCACTGTTTTCCTAAGGGGAGAGCGGTGGCACCTAACTAGGAAGAGGCATTTTCTTTGGCATAGCGCACTGCTTGGGATTGCCACCGAAGTTCAAATTATTCAAACTTTGTCCCGATGAGATAACAGCTGTATGTGGCATATCCAGAGGTGACACAGGGGAGGTAGAAAGTAATGGAAGCTAAACTCAGATTCCTTGTTTCCCCAAACTCTGCAACACAACACTAAAAACAGACCCTGATCTTGCAGGAAAAGCAATGCATGGCGAAATGTCAGCAGTCAGGTGGGGCTAAACCAAAGTTGTGAATAGGCATGTAGTTTATAAACTTAGCTAAGCTAATTTTAGCATTTGACATAGCTGTTTGTGTACGTGAGCTATGCCAAGCAGACATGATGTATACCTGGGCTGCGCTTCGCCTCTGGAAGTGTGCGCCCTACCTCGCAGTGAACAAAGAGCAAATTTCTTATCTTCCGATGGCAGCTTTATGACTCCGAGGAGTACAAATTTTAATGGAAATTGCGGCAAACAGGCATGACGCGTTTTTAAGTACCTTAATCGCCTTTTCACCTCACGCTTCTAGAAGATTCAGCTGAAAGCCAAGGCCAGCCTTGAGCCTTAACCATACATTAACTATTTCAATGCTAATAATGAAGAGATAAGACCATGTGATGTATTCAGTAAACTAGGATATTTACATAATTGTAAACACACAATTTTCTCTGCATAAGTAATGTTATCCCCACACCATACAGCCCCCATAAATCAAACCACGAGCTGCAAAAGGGGGTTGTTCTCATTTGCCAGACTTCATCTATACAGCACAACTGGGTACAGATGGTGAGGGAAATAAAAGCCAGTTTAGTTTCCCATGCGTCATTAATACAAGCAATGACCCCCAACTTGGCAGCAGCACATAGGAACTCTGAGATGCCAGATTTACCTTCTTACTCAGCACCTCAAAGTCCCAGTACGACGTGCACATTATGCACGGTGTCTCACTTTATTGCAGGAAAGTGTCCTACAGATGCAGATTATGTGAATAAAAAGTTGAAAACATGTTGGTTCTGATGTGTGAGCTGCTGTTTTCATGTTGTGTTCTCACATCATGTTGCAATTATGCTTCATATACAGCATGAAAGTGTTTTTTTCACTTGACAAAACATATGGTGGCTTATAAACAATATTTTCGTCTTTTTAATTGTAACTTCACATAAAGAGACAAATCACAGGTGAAAGTCTCAATGTGGAGCTGGAAATTCAGCATGTTTGCGCCTTAAAACCAACGTAGCATATGTGGTTTGAATTAACAGGCAGATTTTTACGTGTGACATTTTTAAAAGGAGGTATCTGACTTATAAATGCCTCAAGTGCTGCATGTAATGACGGTAAGACCAGTTAAAATGACTCTTAAAGACCTTCCAGACTGTGACAAGATTGACCACAACGGGAAAGACAATGAAGCATGCAAGATGCGCCACGCGTCCCCGTGTTTACTAGAGCCAATAACACTGGAGAAAAAAACCTCCATGCAAGTCATTCAAGAGATAAAGCAGATTAATGTCTGTCAGCATGTTAGCTTAATCACTGGAAGCCCATCAGTCATGATGACAAATAGCCTCGGACAGCAGCTTCAGACAGACAGCATCTTCTAGAGTGGTTGCTCCTCCACGGCCACATAAATCCTGTCCGGTGATCCACTGCTCTCATCAGGAATACATAACATAACTTCATTGGAGGATCCATCCATCACGGGCCCCTGCATGCAGCATTATTTCGGGCGCAGCTGGAAAGCAGCCGGATGCTGTCTCCAGTACAGATCATTCAGTCTAAAACTGGAGCCTGCTGTCACTTAGATGCAAGCTCACAAAAACAGCAGTCTGTCTATGAAACATTTATGCAACAAAGGGTTACTGGCGACAGGCGTGAAGCTAAAGATGGCATCTTTAAGAGCTGACATGTTTTGATAGGCTGCTGAATGGCCTAGGACTCGAGCTTTTAAATAGACACAGTGAACAAAACAGCATCTGACAGTCGGTTTGTTTATGTTGTCGCACTAACTCTATCTGCATACTGATGAAGTAGACGTATCCGCTATGACAGTTTTTCTATTAATCGTTTAGTCTCTACAAAGAAAGAAGAAAAATGCTCATCACAATTTCCCAAAGCCCAAGGTGACTTCTTAAAATTGCTTGTTTTCTCCAATCAACTGTCTGAAACTCTAAAATATTCAAATAACAGTGAAAAAAGCAGCAAATCCTCACACTAGAGAAGCTGGAACCACCAGATACAGAGCATTTTTGTTTTTTAAAGTACTTAGAAGGCATAATTGGTTATTAAAAATGTTAATAAATTTCAATTTTTTTTAATTTTATTTTATTTTATTTTATTTTTTGTTATTTGACCAACATTTCAGCACTAACCAATAACGTACTAAAGGACTACGGAGACCATACATGAGAGAAGGCATACATCACTTCCTAGTTATCAGAATCAATCTGACCCCTTTTGGGTGAAAACAAGTACTGTAAAAGTGTCAGCACTACACTGAAAAAAAAAAGTGGCACCATGCCTAAAAGCTGCTGTATTGCATTTTGCATGTCAAACAGTAAAAAAAAAAAAAAAACAGTTTACAAGATGATGAAAACAATAAATTGTGGGACCCGAGCCAGTCAATACAGGTACATCTGCAGCAAACACTTTATCACAGGTTAGGTAATGATGTTACTGAGTAAATGACGTGTGACGATTGTGCCTGTGGATCGAAACAAATCAGAAAAGACTTAGTGCTGGTGTAAGTAAAGGTGGAGGCAGACTGAAAGGACACTGATCAGCCCCTGTTTCTTAATTTTTTTTCTTTATATTGACGCTGATTGATCAGCATCGACATAATTGTTTTCCTGACTGGCCATAGGATTTGTGCTTATATAATGAAAAAGCAATAAGATATTCTTATTTTATGCTATTAAAGTGGCAAAGACCGCCGGTTAAATTAGAGGGACTGCTTTCACCTAAAAATGGGTGGGGGCATGTCACAACGGGCATTTCACAAGCACTTTTCAGGAATTTTCAAGGCACATTTCCAACCATTTCCAGCACTTTACAGCCGTGGAAAAATTACATATTTAAATACATATACTCAAAATGATTATTTCACTTCTGCATCACATTAAATCAGATGCTATCACACACTATACAGCAGGGTGACAAAAAGAAAAAGTAAAGGAAAACACAACAAAGTTTAATGTTTGAAAATGTGTCTGTAAGTGGACTTGGCATCCTATGTAACCCGGTGGAGCCAAAACCCGGCTTATTTTATTTGTTTATCTGAAAAGCTAACAATCCAGTCAGCAAGTGATTTTTTTTATTATTATTATTATTAAGTAAAGTAATTGCAATCAAGCATTTTCTAGCACTTTATCCAAAATCTAAGTACTTCTCAAACCCTGAAAATGCTACATTAAGATTAAAATTAAAAGTGCTTTCAAGGATTTCCAGCACCCATGCAAATCCTGAATTTGTGAACGTGTATTTTAGAACCAAAATGTGGTGGGTAAGAAGAAGAAATGTATTGGGGAAGGCCAATTGTGTTAATGTTCCCTGCACACATATGGGTTGAGGGCCCATATGGACAGTTCTGTGTGCCCCTGTGCCCCAGAGGAGCCCTATCGAGCTGCACACAGCGGCCCCCGATGCACACTTGACACTAAGCTCCCTGCAGCAGTGACTGAAATAAAAGACCCCTAAAAAGAGAGGTCAAATGCTTCATTTGAGAAACACAGAGTGCCGCTTCAGGCTCTCAGACTGAAAAAGGAGACGTATCCCAAAGAACACGAGGAAAAAAATAGAGGTGTCAGAGTTATCAGAGCAGGGCCAGAATGTGTGAGTCACTGGGAAAACGCAGGAACGCGGGGTATCTAAAGGACTGGTCGGAGGTTGCTGGGATGAGACACTGAGGCTCTGGGACGGTCAGTTGTCCCGTCTGGTGCAATATGTCCCAGACAAGCTTGTGTTCTCACAAAAGACAAAGTGGAGCGAGCGGAAGTTGGCAGCAAGTCAGGCCAGGCAGCACAATTATCATTGCCTTTGATTTCTAGTTAAAGTTGATGAATCATAACACAGCCGGGGCCTTGACAATCTATTAATCTATCTCCAAATATGCACATTCATGAAGATTTACGAATGGCAATAAAGGCGCCGCTCTCCTTTTTGAAAATGAAAACTGTGTGAATAAACAAGAGCAGCAGTGTGTTGACTCTGTGTGACATTAAATGCAGGGTGGCTGAACAATTCACATGAAAGTCTTCATTTGGACCCAATTGTCTGGGTTAATAAAAGCTGCTCCGCTGCACACAAATTCACTGTGCATGTTGTTGCAAATTACACAAAGACAATCCTGTACCGACATGGGAACAAATGTTTTTTAAAAACACTGCTTTGAAGAAACACTTTTTTTCATCTTCTGACTCATGCTAATCCAGTCTGTGGTTCCACACTTTTCCAAACATGAGGATTATGATTAATCACTGTCAGCGTCTAATGACCTTAAAGGGATTGTTTGGATTAGATGGCGGTCAGCGTGCCCCCAGTTTGAAGAAGCAGAGGGGAGCACCAGCGTGAAACCTAAGCAATGAACTGATGTGACAACAAAATGTACTTTAGCCACTAAAAAAATGCCCGCCTCAAAAATGGATACAGTTTAAAAGTGTGCTATATTTCAAATATTTTCAACGCTTTACTTTGCCACCAGACAGGCTTTTATGATTAGAAACCACTGTTGCATAAACTAAATTTTGCCCTATCTAAACCAACCAAAATCCATAGGCAAAATCAGTTATTTTACCTGTCAGAACAAGAGAGTTGTTTTTTTTTGTGTGTCATTGTGTGACTTTAGTGAATCTGAACTAAACTTTTAAAACACCAAAGTCACACAACAACACAAACTAACTAACAGACAGAGGCAGTGGAAAAGCAGCAACTCCTGTGTTCAGCGTGGTAAAATAATTGATTTCATCTATGTAGTTTGGTTGGGTAGGAGAGAGCGATATTTGGTTTATTTAACGGCAGTGTCAGAAAACGCTGCCTGACAGCAAAGTAAAGCGGTGAAAATATTCTAAATATAGTGTACACTTCAAGTGATATTGATTTTTTAAGTGGCTAAAATGAGTTTTGTTGCTGACCACATCCACAGCAGTTCATTGCTTAGCTTCCATGCTGGGGCCCGTCTCTGCCTCTCCTAACTGGGGCGCTGCCAGCCTGCATCTACACACTGACTATTCATAAGTACATAACCCCACATCGAACAATCCAAACTATCCCTTTAAAATCCATGAATCTGAAAAGGGCACCAGTCCTGTACATGTTTGCTGCCAAATTCTCCCCAGTTTTCATGATGAAGTGTTCTTCAAAAGGCCATTTGAACTGAGTTCCCAGAGATTCCCTCAGCCATTTCAATTGAACTCCCCTCCCTGGAGAAATCTCTCAACAAAGATTTCAATAACAAAGGAATCATTGTCTCTATTGCAATAATTAAGAGTCTGCGGCTGTTATTTTACTAAAAGAAGCATTATCACTGGAATCTTTAATGAAAAAAATTCCTCCTAAAAGCTGCACTTCCTGCTGTGATCACATTTATACGTAATCAAAGTCTGGTTAAAAGCATGAAACATCTTGCTTTCTCATAATTGATAAGGAGTTATGACATAAATATTGTTCACTCATAGTTCTGTCTCTCTGCACAAAGCCCTGCTTCACATGCAGATTAGACAACGTGTGGCGGTGTGATTCATTGTTTATTTACTTTAAGTTCTTCTAAATGAATACTTCATCAACCGCACTACAAAGAACGAAGTTAACGCTGCATCTAAATCAACGACGATCAGCCAGAAATATTATAGCTCAACTTATCCCGGACAGCGTAATTCATCAAAGTGCTTCAGTCACTCCATGGAAATCTGCGGTGGTGGGAGAGATGAAATGAGCTCCAACAAAACGGAGTGGCTGCTAGAGGCCACGCGCGCTACACCCTGTCGTGGCATTTAAATCATTCTAATCATCCATCCCACTCGCTGTATAATAATATATTGCAGCGAGAAAGAGATTCCCCGCCACATTTACTACGCCTACGTCTCCGCTTCCCACACAGACTCCGTGTCAACTTGTAAGCACACTGCTGCACGCTCCTGATACAGCACACGCACACACGAAGTGTATGTGTCTAGCCATGCCATGTAATCATTATACATGCAGCACTATGAAATGAAATGAGCTCTGAAACTGTGAGTGATTTTCACGTCTGCAAGTAATAATTATTTTCATAGTTTCTGGATTAAGTGATTATGAGTTTGGTCTTAAAAAAACATGCTAAAAAATGTGAAAAATGCCTACCTCAAGTTCGCACAGCCAAAGATGGTGTCAGATTTAGTTCAGATTTATGGGCTTGTATGAGGTACTTTCCATAGTCAGTTACTGTGGTTGGCACAGCACCAAGGAGAAGCAGTAGGAGCACCAGTGATGGAAGCTGAGCGATATACTCAGGGTCAGGGTCAGCAGTAAAATGCAATTTAGCCACCAAAAAATGGGCGCACTTAAAAAACACCTATATCACTTTATGTGTATGGTATATTTAGAATATTTTTACCACTTAACCTTGCCATCAGACAGACTTTTCCAAAAGGAAACCACTGTTATGTAAGCCAAATATCACTCTCTTCAAACAAACCAGACTCCACTTAACTCGCAGAACACAGGAGTTCCTGGTCTGCTGCTGCCTCCATCAGTTAATTTGTTTGGGTTATTGTGCAAATTCTGTGTTTTAAAAAGGTGAGTTCCTATCCACCAAAGTCTCTCACACAGTGCTAATGGAGTTTGGTGGCTTTGGAGAGAGCAATATTTAATGGCTGATTCAAGGCTGGCTGACGGTAAGGTCAAGTGGTGAAAATACAAATACAGGGCTCAATAATCAAGTAAAAGGCAATGTCAGGATAGGAAGTCTGTCAACTGGCTATGTGGTTTAAAAAAAGACAAAAAAACAAAAAACAAAACAGAATTAAACTATTAATTGTTAATCAATTTTTCATGCAAAATGGCAGAAAGTACTGTTTTCCACCTCTCAAATATAGAAATTTCCTGTTTTCTTCCTTAATTGTCATATTAAAGTGATTATCTTTGTGTTTTAAACTTTTTTTTTTTAAACAAGACATTTAAAGACATTGCCTTGGACTTTAAAAAACCGGGATGGTCATTTTTCACTATTTTCGGACATTTTATAAACCCTGCAGCCCAAGATGAAAAATGACAATTAACTTTATTAACTTAAGTCCAGTAAAAATTGATTCCAGGCACGTAGATTTATGACCCACATTTAACACTGAACCCTGAAATATTCTAAATATAGTGTTCACTTAAACTGATATTGATTTTTTTTCTAGGTGCGCCTTTTTTTAGGAGGCTAAAATATGTTGTACTGCTGACCCTGTCCACAGCAGCACTTCGCTCAGCTTCCTGCACAATGTTTTTTGCACACTATGTCTGCTGCTCCTCCCAACTAGGGTTGTGCCGACTGCCATCTACTGTAGCTGATACGCTGACTTTGGATAAGTGCCTCATACGACCCCACTTCAAAAAACTCTGAACTATCCCTTTAACAGTTCAAAACCCCCAAATGTTCAATTTACAATGATACAAATCATCATATTTTTTTAAAAGCTGGTATTTTTGCTTGATAAAAGACTCAAGACATTTAAATTGATTAATTTTCTCTCATCCGACTAATCGATTATCTACACCAGCATTAGTGCTCTCCACAAAATTCTGCCCTGTTCTCCCATGCGCTTTACTTTCTGTCTGAAACTCTTGTGGCTAATGTGCTGGCAAGCAGCTACCATGTGCCTAATTGAAAGCTCAAGTACAGTAATTAAAAACCCTTGTGTTACTCTGCACATTAACTTATTCAACTTGAAAGTAATGAGGGGGTGAGGGAGGAGGTTAAAGTGATGTGATGCACCCTGAGGGGGCATGTCTTAACCATTAACCAAAACTTGTCAGGCCGCACATGAATCCATATTGTAACAGCGTAGCGCGCTGGAGATGTTTATGTGTTGAGATGCATTTAAATGCAGCTACGAAAAGAGAATCTGTAAACAGTTAGGAGTCAATTAAGGATGCAGTGGCTTGAACTTTTGGAAGCTTAATTAGCAGATATTTTGAAGGATCCTCAGATCCTGAACCAGACTTTATTAAAGGAGCAATATGCAAAAACCTAGCATTCAATATTGGAGATGGAGCCACAGACGGTATATTAAATAGGAGGAGCGAGTTGTTTCCACCCTGTCCTCTCTTCCCCAGACTCAAATCTCTCACAGGTTGCCTGCAGGTTGCAGGAACACTTAACCTGTCCAAGCACAAGACAAGCACCATATTATACTTTGACAATGACGAGCAACTGCAAGTCCTTCACTGTGAGCTGATCAGCTCTCAGTCATCTGTCAATGTAAAGCTAAGCCTGTTATCCTGAAAACAGAAGCCCACTGCTCTGAAAACACGGACCCTGGAGTTGGAGTTCAGCAACTGCCTGCCTTCTGCCTGCCAAACTCCATTAACATATTGTTCAGTTTCACCGTTAAAAGCATCTACTCCTTCTGAAAGATGATTAATGATGTCTTACAACTCATAAACATACACTTACTCATTTGGCAAACATTCAGCATCAATTTTAACTTAATGGAAACTGAATAATTGTGAAACAGGCAAACACAGCATGTAGCATTGTTGCTGGTAGTATTTCAACTTAACAGCATGTTTCCTTACTATCTGATGACATATCGTGATCATTTAATGATTTAATACCGGTAAAAATATTACATATTTCTCCTTTATGGTTGTCAAAAGTATCAATACTTTTTTCAATTGCATATAAGGGTGTCACAGTTCTCGAATCTACAATTTGATTTTTTGTTTTGAAGGTCGCGATTCAATTTGATTTTTCAATTTAACTTTTTTCTTTTTTAGCACTGATGGCTATGCCATTGTTAGACTAACAAGTCTTGATTCATAAAGATCAACAGATCATTAGTTTTATGTCCTGACACCTGTCATTTACATTCTCAAATTCTTCCTTAAAAAAAATAGTCTGCATGGTATCAAGTGTGAAATAAGGGCCGTTAAGCTATGCTGTGTCATCTTCCAAGTGTTGTTTTTTTTTTTCCTCTGGACACACACAGGACACTGCCAGTAGGGAAGAAGAAGAATGGTTGATTCTGCCTTTTGATTCAATTCTTGAAACGGAAAGCTTATTTTGATCGATTTTCAATTTAATATTGTTGTGTGACCCCTATTGTAAAGTGAATAAATAGGAAACGGGCAAACAATAACTAATGTTCCAGACCAGAATGCAAATTTCAAAGGAGAACGTGCTGGCTGCAGTGTCAGAGAAGCTAGTATTTTAATTTAGCATGTGTCCTTAATCACTGATGAGCTATCACGGCCATTTTGTGCTTTAGTACAATAAACATATTAAATATTTCACCGTTACGGTTGTTTAAAGCATTGGGGTGTTGATACATTTTTAATACCACATGTTTAAAATGATGCAATATCTTAATTAATTACAGTATCAGACGTACCAAACCTGTTTTAAAAAATAGTGAGTACTCATTCAAGACCTCAGTTCAGTCTTTCTTGTCCTGCCTGAAATTTGGCTTGCAGCATCTAGCAAAACCAGACTGTTCAGTGATTTTCTTTTTCTGCAAAAGTGCTGAGCCGTAGATTGTTAATTACAAAAAAGAAAAACAGAAATCCTATTTTGTGTTCCTAGGCCTTATTTTCTTTTTTCTTTTGTATTGAAAGAGGTATCATGTATTGTTTTCTTTACTAGTGTTGTATCAAAGTGTAATAACCCTAGTCTTCATAGCATCTAATGATCTGACTAGGAACCATTAGGTGCATCGTGTGTGTGCAGAATTTCACCCAAAACTGATATTAAAAGAAAAATCAAGCGAAGCAGAACATTTTCTCTCTGTTACGCATGCTGATCCATCTGTCCAACATTCCCAGTCAGTGTCATATTTGCCTCGCAGCAGCAGCAGTCTGTGGTCTGTTTGCTGTCTCAGGTATAGGACAAAGAGAAGAGAGGACCACTCCGTCCCTCCTGAGGCTTCCCCCGCTCCCATTGGTCAGCGGGAAATCCTTTTGTTTTGGCTCTCACGGTTGAAGAGCGTGCATCTCATGAATGGAAGACAAATATCCCCCACACAATCACACAGAAAAATGTGACAAAACATCTGATTATGGGTAGTTTAGACTAAAAGAAAACAACCCATGTAGAAGTGGTGGCGGTGAGATTAGATTTTCCCGATGGTATTTAATGATTGATTATGATCTCTCTGATATTCTTCCACGACCTGCTGTTAACTCTACACGCAGCAGCTCTTTCTGCTCCTTAAAACCGAAGAAAACTGAGTGAACTCTGGAGTTAGATTAGAATACATAGTGACCCATTCATTCTCTATGGGCAGCGGGCGCCGCTCCGCTGAAAGGAGCCCGTTATATTGGCGATGTCTCCGGTTTTATACAGCGCACACACAGTCAAATCACCACAAAAAACAAACTTTTCCATTTCTGCAGCCGCTCGCTTCGCGGACACAGTCTGCGAAACCGAGGGGCACGAACTTCAGCGACTGATTTCGCAACAGAAACAGAAAAATAAGGAAACGAAAGCACAGACAAAAATCAAAATGCACAAGTCTGAACAGAGCAGAGAAATAACAGTGTTAAGTAAAAACCTACCATGAGTTTCTTCCTCTTGCAAGCCTGCGGTGCTCACACGACCACCCGGATCAAACAACTTCTCATCGCCGGCTCGTGTATTTCCATTCCGGTCACCGGTCACGAGATTAATGGCATTTGTAAGTCCGCGGAATAATTTCTTTTTTCCCCTCTCTCTCTCTCTCTCCGCCGCCAGTTACATGTGAACAAGTTGTAGAGCGTCTGTGCGCTGTGACAGCCTCTCTTTCTCTTCTGCGTCTCTCTCAAAGCTTCCGATGTGAACGGTGGGAGTCAGACTCTCTCTCTCTCTCCCTGTGTCTGTCTCTGTCTCTGTATGGTGGGGTGGTAAAAGGGTGAGGGGTGACTGGGAGCAAAAGGGGGAGGGAGCAAGCAAGGGGTCCCTTCATAAGAAGCGCTGTAGGGACTATAATCTCTACACAAACAGGAAAGCTGCCTCTGTTAGAATTTAATAGGAATAAACATCATAAAAACGAACGTTTAAAGGGTCAGTTCACACAAAAATCATATTTTCTCACGACCATAAATCAGAGGTTGTCAAACTTTTTTCAGTAAAGTGTCAGAAAAATGTCGAAAAATGTTAGTCAGTGTTTCCCAATGCCCAAGACGACGTCCTTGAATGTCTTGTTTTGTCCACAATCCAAAGTGCTGTCATAAGAAACCAGAAAATGTTCCTATTGAAGAAGCTGGAATCAGAGACGAGGTGTGCACCCAGGTGAAAATAGGCAAACGGCAGCCATTCAGCTATTCAAGAGTGACATTTTTCTGTGAATTTGAGGTGGCGGAGGATGAATGAATGAATGAACAGGTTAAGTACAGTGCTCTTCTGCAGGGGAGCTGTGTTTGAGTCCTGTCCTGTTAAGTCTAAGTCAATGTTAATGATTTTCGACTCAAAATATTGTTTTCAGTATGCAGTTGCAAGATGGTTAAGTTCAGGCAACAAAACTACTTGGTTAGATTTAGAAAACAAAACAAATGAGGTTTAGTAAAAGATCATGGTTTGTCTCTGCCATGTGGGTGTAAATAGCCAATGTGGCTATTGTGCAAATAATATCCCAGCTACAGACATCAGGGTCTTTGTGTCTGCCATGCTAGCATGTATATATCCAGGTGGAAGCTCCCACATTGGCTATTTCACCCCAGGTGCAAATAGCATTGCTGGCTACTGACACGTGGATCCTTTTCTCTGCTACATTAGGCTTTATACACCCAGGTGTAAATAGCCACATTAACTCTTTCACCCCAGGTGCAAATAGCCACATAGGCTAGTTACACCCTGGGTGCAAATAGCATTATTGGCCACTGACACATGGGTTCTTGTCTCTGCTGTGCTAAGCTATATACACCCAGGTGTAGAAAGCCACACTTGCTATTTCACCCAGGGTGCAAATAGCCAAAATAGCTATTCAACCCCAGGTACAAGTAGCATCTGACAAAAAAAAAAGCCTCTCTAAAGTGGCTTTGCATCTGCAGCTTTCTTCCTCTGTGAGGTTTTATGAAAGCTGACAGTTCTCAGAAGTTAACACTTGCACTTAACATAGGAATATTGAATATAAAATGTGGTTTGATGAAAATTAAATTTACATTTTTTTTGTTTAACTTATTTTAGTAAAATTCTTAGGTTTTATTTGCCCTGCGTTTTTAGACACCCATTTCAGATTTCTGATTCCCTGCAAAGACATTGGACGTAAATGGAATTTCATTTGTAGCACTCACAGTAGGTCTGTTGAAAGATTGCACTAACAGAATTCAAAGGACGTCCCAGTGGCTATAGCGGTTGAGATGCATGCCCTAAAGCTGCAAGCATTCCCAGTTGGATTCCTGCCAGGGACCTTTGTTGCATGTCATATCCATCTCCCGCTAATTAAATAACTATTCCTCCTAGACTGTTCCATTAGGAGAAAGTGCATGATCAAATTTTTATTTTTTTCACTACATCCTTTAAACATACACTCTATATGCGCAGCAAAATGATATAACAATCACCACCTACCAACCCATATATAAGAAGTGATTACGGAGACAGGTAGAAATTGCATAATATATACATCAGTAAATCAGTTTAGGACAGCTCTAACGCCATGAAAAATGTTTGATATGGATTATTTAGGGTAACAATACTGTTTCTGGAAAGACAAGTTACTATTCATTCTTGAGAAATCTGGTGATCTGGTCGTCTTTATTTTTTTATGTTGAGAAAAAAAATGTCATGATGAATTTCTTATTGTTATCAAATCCCATAAAAAGACAAAAAACAATAATGTGTTAATCTGTGTCTCAATACTTAATCTGGATTTATACTTCTGTAGTGATTCTACAGCTTAGGTACAGCAACACTGTGCACCATATAGCCTGACGTCTGCCTTCCCAGAAATGTAACTATGTGTCACAGACCGCAGACCTCAACAACTATGATTGTTAGGTTTCCTTGTCCGTGTCTCTCAGTGGCCAGACAAGCACAAAAAAATCATCCTCCTTCTGTCTTGATCAGTTCAATGGTCACACACACCACCTCCTCCAATGTCTACTCACTTTTCTGCATTGCAGTAATTTATGTTGCTCAACATTTATTAACTCCAACTGCAACACGATCCAATTCTTTCAACAAAGAAATGTAATACAGTGTCATAAAAACCTCATGGCCAACCAGCATTTTGATGCTGTTCTACTTATATACTCAGAAATACCAGCGAACGAGTATAAATGCTCACAATGGTGCAGGCCACTTGTGTAGGCTACGACATAGGCTCTGTGTAGAGCCTATACATACAAATATAAATCAGTATTTATATACTTCCCCAGCCTGGGGGAGGGTATAGTCTCTTGTTTTGTTTTGTTTTTAAGTGTAAATAATTTCTTAAAACAGCTGGAAACTGCATAGCAAAGGTATGTGGCTTC
>JAJHUR010111872.1:0-46952 GCA_027495735.1 Lutjanus campechanus | reverse complement strand
CAGCTTTTTTTTTTACCCAGGGTGAAATTTATTAAATTCAGCAGTAAACAATGAGTGAGAGGAGCAGGCTTGTGACCTGAAATCTGCCAGTTTGAATCCCCAGACAGGGGTGGGTGGGTAGGTGGGGGGGAGGGGGGCGAAGAGGGAGAGTGGATGATGAGTAACGCTCCCTCAACAACCACCACCAATATGCCCTTCAGCCGCACTGAGATTGTACGGAACCTTTATGAGGAAAAAGAAAAAGGATGTAAACAGGAGAAAAACAAATAATAACTTAACCCTCTCTGCTTCTGCTTCAGATCTACATAGTGCCCAAAGCGGCCATCTTCCCTCTAGAGGGCCTGGAGGGCGCCGAGGCTGAAGCCGCCCTGCTCAACAACATGCGTGTGTACGGGACCATCCTGCTCACCTCCATGGCCACGGTGGTTTTTGTCGGCGTGAAGTACGTCAACAAGCTGGCCCTGGTGTTTCTGGCCTGCGTCATCCTCTCCATCCTGGCCGTCTACGCCGGAGTCATTAAGACCGCCGTCGACCCTCCCGTATTCCCGTAAGCAGTGACGACCAGAACAGTCCAACAGAACATAAACTTAACTGCAAAGCAAACCAGGGCACATACAATACACATCAGACAGACGCAGTTTTTAATTTTATTTTTTATTCTAATTTTTGTTTTCAATTCATTTAGTTTCCAGAGTGGGTTTTCTAATTCCTGTTTATCTTCTGTTTTTCAAAAATCTTTAGTTTAGTTCAGTTTTTTATTTGTTTAAGTATTAGTTTTAATGTTGTAGTTTTATAATATAATAAATTCAGAATAGGTATTACAGTACAAACTACGGAATATGTTATTTAGGAAAGCACAGATAATGAAATGGAAACAGATAAGCTGTTCATTATTATTCAGAAAAAGTCAGCTCCATTAATACCTCGGCAGACTTCATAAAGGTTAAGAAAGATTATTTCTGTGTGCTTGTATATCTTGATTGTAGAGTTTCTATTTCCAGATCAAAACAGAATCTTTCTATTTATAAAACATATTTTTCAGTTCCTGATTTTATATTTTATATAAACATGAAAACCGAGAGAGTGAGATGAAAAATACAGTGTGAGGATTTGGGAATATGTTTTATAATTAATTATATGCCAATATATAAACATTTTGATGCTTTGTAGGCACAACAATTGCATAGTTGTTGTTATACTGGGTTAGAAAATGCAACATTTGCCCGTTTTGATATGACTTTGGGTACAAAACGCACCCACGTCTGGTCTTCTATCTGAATACAGAGACAGAAACAGATAATTCTGTTGGTTAAACAGATACAGATGCAGATATAATACAAATAATGATGTCTGTGTGTCCCTTTAATACAAACACTTTCTGAGGCCAAGTGACTCACTGACATCCCAGTCTCAGTAAACATTGTGCACCAGTGCCTCCTCATGCTTGTTGTGTCGACAAATTTGACCAAATTGACAAAGACAAAAACTAAATTTTCTCCTGTAGGTTATTTTATTTTAGTTAGTTTTTGTAAGTGCACAATATTTTTTTCTAAAGTTCTAAAGTTACCTGTAATATCTTTGGTTGGAAAGCAAGTACACAACACATGTTGTGTTTGTAACAGCAAGTCTCTACAATGACTACATTTACATGCACAAAATATTCTGATTTTTGCCCTTTGCTGTTTGCATGACTAATTAAACTTAATATTTATATAGTGTATCTAAACCATACCAAAACATACCCAAAAACCTGTTGATATCGAAGTCTTTCATAATATTTAACTGTAGATTTGTTTTGCCTTTCGACCAGAAATGTGGGTTTTTCTTTTGTATGTGCATTCCTACTGCAGGGTTGTCAACAAGTTAAATTTGAAACTTCTTAAAGATATTTTTAAGGCTTTAATGCAATTTAAGACCTATTTCATGTCAGTTCTGGGAAATAACAGAGCTGACTGTAAATGGGCAAGGGGCTGTGTGTCGCAAACTGCAGTAAAAAACACAATTAAGATGCAGATTTTGAATGCGCCGTATTTGTCCAAAAATGCTAAAATCTGAATAATATCGGCATATCCCACATTTTCATCAGGAAATACTACATTAGGAATAAGTCCTAATTAGGAATATCCAAATGAAATATGCCGTTTACATGACCTGTAATCAAATTCGGAATATTGTCATAATGAGAATAATAGTGGTAAATTAGTGTGCATGTAAATTATTCAGTAAATGAATCCGAGAGAGCCATCTCTGTTGATATGAAAGCTTAGAAATTAATAAAATTGCAGTATTTGTTTTATTGTAATTGAAATACTCCAACTGCTATGACATGTTTCTGTCCATTCAGATTTTTGCCCCCCAATAATAACACCCCAGTACTGACCAACTAGGCACTGATGAAGTGATTTGCCGGTGCAAAACTTCGAGACTTGTATGTTAAAACTGAGCTAAATTAGACTGCCAATTATTTCAGCATGCTACTTCTCACTAAAATCTAGTCATTAAAATGCTAATGAATCTACAGTTACATGGAACCGAGACATCTGCTTCTCAACCCACGTCAGCACATTTTTAAACTAGACGTCTAGACATGTTCTGACCTTCAGAAATCCCTAAATCAGTGCTTCCTGAGGAGGTATTGTTCCTTAACAAACTGCTTTCTTTGACAAAGCGCTTTAGTGTTTATTTTTTTTGTTTGTGAAATCAGTTTAGATGCTTTTTACTTTTTTTTTACTGGGATGTTGTAGTGCTGAAAAGAATCAAATCAGATTTTAGGCAGAATACGACATTGTGTGATTTATTATATTGTATCTTTACTAAGGATGTAAAAACCAAACACACACACACACGAGCCACTCCAGCGATGCTCTGACAGACATCTTGTGCTCGTCCTCTTCTTCTTCTCTCCAGTGTGTGCCTCCTGGGCAACCGCACTTTGATTTGGAAGACGTTTGATGTGTGTGCCAAGACCATTGAGACAACTAATGGGACAGTCACCACCCAGCTGTGGCGCATGTTCTGTGACTCACCTCTCCTCAACGCTACCTGCGACAAGTACTTCACCGCCAACAATGTGACTGAGATCCAGGGCATCCCAGGGGTCACCAGTGGAATCCTGGCAGGTTGGTTCAACCAGTTTAGATCTGTGTTGCTTAGTCGCTGAAAATTTACTGGTGGCATTCTCAGAGTGACAGCCACTGCTCCGTGCTGCGCTCTCATCCAGCGGCGCAGTACACACCCACTCGCTGGACCAAGAGTGCGCTGAGCTGGGTGAGGAGTGAGAGATGAATAGCCGGTGGTTGTTGGAAGAGTGGACAGACTAACAAAGATGGTTTTGGTCAGTTTTACATGTTTTTCTGTCGAGTTTGAATGAAGTGAATTTTCCGAGTTTTTAACAAGCCAATTAAGCTCCTTTTAGTTTGGTAAAAGAGAGAAACTTGAATTTAAAAGGTGTACAGTTGTATTTCTCCGTTTAAAAATTATTTAATTTCTTAACACTTTGTGAGTTTATTTTGTTTACTGGACATAATGAATGTACGCAGCCTGTGTAACGTAGTGAATTCGCCACTTGCGCTCATCTCCCACCTGAGACCCCAGAGGACGGGAGGGGGGACGAAGATATCGCCAATAGCTGATTGATGGGCTGACGATGGTCGTTTGGAAAATTTTAACATATCACTCAACTCTAATGAACATATAAAAATATAAAAATGTAAAAGATAGATAAAAGCAGAAACAGACAAACAGCAGTAATAGCAGCTTTAAAATAGATTGATGTGCGGATTTTTCACATTTTGTCGTTTATTTAAAGGTAGCTGGTAAAAATTTTAATATATCTGTATCTGTGTCATATACAGTACATATACAGCACATATACTGTATATCAGGCCTATTCAATTGGTGGCCAGCCCTTAAACAACGTCAGTTATTGTGATTTAATTAAAATAACCTGTTAACATTCTAAGTTTCTGGGTGTTTACATTGTTTACGAGAAGATCATCATTTTATTAGTAGGCTAATATGGTAAGCAAAGAAACACTTATTATTTTAAAAAGTTCAGCTGTAAAAGTTTTAACAGCATCTAGGAGAGTCAAATTGAATAAAAAAACATGAAAAATGCAACAAATTACAAAGGGGCTTTTTTTCTGTACTTTTGTAAACAATGTTTCCTTTCAAACTGTGAAAACATAATGAAGTGGAGGAACATAAAAAAGGCATTGTTTTACACATTTAAATTCTTAATTTTACAGATCAAACATAGGGAATGTGAACATCTGGTCCCTTGGCACTTTACTTTTGAAAAATCTTGCTCTTCTAAAAAACTAATTGAATAGGTCTGATGTGTATATTGTCTATATACAGGACACAGATGGCTGCGAACCCAGAGTCTGGATCTTGCTTGAGGATTCTGCCTGTTAAAAGGGAGTTTTTCCTCACCACTGTCAGTGTTTACTCATAGTGGGAATTATTGGGTCTCTGTGAGTAATAATATGAAGAGTACAGTCTAGACCTGCTCTCTGTGAAAGGTCCCCTGCAATATGTTTTATTTCACTTGGTGTACACTGGTATACTAGAATGTGTTTTACACACATACTATATTACAGTTTCTGTCATTTCACAACAACAGTTGCTATTGTGCAATGTTACATTTGAAGGGGTGCAAATCTCATTTTTTTCTTGACATCTTTCTTGAAAGGGTGCGATACCACGTGTTCTAAACAATACAGTATCCACTGATTATAGTGTTCAGTAACTTTTTTGTGTGTGTGAAAGTTCTTTTTTTAAGAGAAAAAATATCTTATTTTTTCTTTTTGCTGTGGCATTGAAAGAGGATTGACTTTTGGGGGCGGGGGTTGAAAGTCTTTCTAGGAAATGTATGAAATAATAAAGTTTCTCCAAGACGAAGCAGAAGAAAGTAACAGATCGTGACTGTAACAGCTCTTGTGTTCGTGAGCTCTGGGCCAAAGGAAACTTTTACAACAGAGAGCCCAGAGCTAGCTTAACCTTTTTTCTCTCCATTAGTTATTAGAGGACTAACAGTGAGCCGTGTGTCAAGAATCTACATTTGAAAATCAGATTAAATAATGTAATGGTTAATATAATGCCTTACAATAATCAACAAAAATACCTTGTAATGTGACAGTCACTCATACTTCTGAAGCCAGCTGGCTTCACCAGTACTATTGGTGTCCTGTTCAAACAGGTGAAACAGATACTTATGCAAATATTTTGTATTTTATAACTGCAATTGAGATCACTGCGTAGAGATCTGTTTTTATTTATGCCAAGAGTCTTTTTTGTCGATTAACGTTTAAAAAAAAAAGCCACGTTAAATCTACTTTGATTCAGTGTTTGATTTGGGCCTTTAGGAGCTAACTTAGCCTAATTTAGCCTAGCATCTATTTCCCCTCTGCAACTACTATAAAAATCCCTACAACATCACTTGTGGGGTAGCTTTCTTTTTAGTTTTTGTAACACAAACATAAGCGCATCAGACTAACAATGTAAAAGTAGAAATGACTGATAAATGGACAGCTGAGGTAAACCAGTTAGTCCTGACTTTAGTTAAACTGCATCTAAAAATGTGTTAACTGGTTGACGATCTGCAATGAGAGCATGTTTGTGTCCTTTTTTCAATTTTAATGTTTTGTCTACATGAAACATTCACCTGATTCTTCTCTACATCCTTCTCACCCATCCAGAGAACCTGTTTGGGACCTACTATGAGAAGGGGGATCTGATTGCAAAAAAGGACACTGATTCAGTGGAGGACCAGGACGACCCTCTGACCAACGCAAACCGCTACGTGTTGGCCGACATCACCAGCTTCTTTACGTTGTTGGTCGGCATCTATTTCCCCTCTGTGACAGGTGAAAATCTTTACATTTTCTCCACTGATTTTTATCTTTTTGGTGTTATTACTGTGATTTTGTTTATTTAATTTGGGGCTGATGGGTTTGTGTTGTATTGTGATTTCTGTGCGACACCCATAATTGTGTGTTGTAAAGGAACCGATTGGTATTCCACTACTTCTAACACACCCTGTGTTTGTGTTTGAGTGTGAATCTCTTTGACCTTGATCATGTTTGCTTCTCAATTATCTGTTCAGGGATCATGGCTGGCTCCAACCGCTCGGGAGACCTGCGTGATGCCCAGAAGTCAATCCCCATTGGAACAATTGCAGCCATCACCACCACCTCCACTGTCTGTATCCTCTTACTACTGCCCCCTGCAGGATAACAATGGTCACTGCGCAGACCAGTTACACAAATATTTCTGGTTTCTACACAATTTAAGTGCCAGGTTTTGAGTCAAATGTCATATCAGTGGAGGACTGTGTATTTTAAAACCTACTGATCAGTCTAGAGAAGACATTATAAGTTAGATATACTCCCTGGGATTGTTTATGTTGTTTACACAAACAACCTTGTTTATAGGCACCTAAAAGTTCTTCTAAAGTATTGCAGCCAGATATCCACCCTGATTGTATTTTAAGCTCAGTGATGATATGTGACACCGCTGGTCCGATGTTGACAGGACTTGGAGGGATGATGCACTGTGGTGCTTTGCTCTGCTGCAACAAAAACACACTGATTGGCCTGCAGGGAGCATGATAATTAAAGGTCACCGTTTTAAACTGTGAAAGGCCATAACTGCTACAATACCAGTCTGATTTTGATGAGGGGGATTTCCATTGTGTGTGTCGGATAGGCCCAAAGTATGCCCGTATTATATAGTCATTCATGAGAAAAGACGCTGACTCTTTTGTGTTAAATCGTGGTGTCATGGCAACTGAATCCGTGTGGAACCACAGGTTCAATTTGAGCTTTTTCCTTTTTTGCCACTCAAAGACCTCTTAGTTCTCTAACATTTTATCGAATGTTGAATTTATTCTGCTGCGAAAGTACTGAACAAATGTAAAAGATTCCAGCTTGGTTATTGTACATAGTAAAAAACTTACTGAGCATGCAACAGTGGTGTGATGTGGTTGAGAAACAGTTGACACATGTATAATATGGTAGACTGTCAGGCCAGGCATGAGGAAACAAATCAGAGGAGGAAGATTTTTTTATTTTATTTTGCATTTTGAGAATAAAATAACAATTTTGAGAATATAGTTGAAATTTTAAGGATAAAGTCAAAATGTCAAGGATGAAGTTGAAATATTACTTCGACTTTATTGTCAACAGGGTATTTCAACTTTATTCTCAACATTTTGATGAAATTTTTGACACTTAGTTTATTTTATTTGAGAAAAGCTCAAATACAGCAGTAAAAAGAATTACCAACATTTTTCTTAGACTTTATTCCCTACATTTCGACTTTATTGTCTACTTTTTAACTTTGCTCTCATAATGCAAAGAAAAACTTGCTCCGCTGTTTTGTTTTTTTCTGACACCTGGCACTAATACGGAAAGTTGTACTTTATTCTAGACATTTCGACTTTATTCTCAAAATGCAATATTAAAAAACCTTCCTTCTCTCCTTTTTTCCCTCTATGTGCCCCTAATATTCTGGTGTAGTAGGATAATGACATTTCTTTGCAGAAACCTTTAAATTGAAGATTTTTATATCCTTAAGCATCAACAGAAACATTATTTGGCCATTACACATGTTCTTCAGGGCAGATGTGATTACAGGCCTCTACCTCTGAAGCAGCCATCTTGAATGTCTTCCATGTATCTGGAGGTAATCAGCCTGGGGTCTAAACAAATGTGATTAGGACGTCTAATCGCATCATTGGGCTGTCTATGCAATCATGAGTTAATAAAGCAGAAGGATATTAGTTACCATGTCATTGATCTCTGAGATATTATCCTAAACAAAATCGATTGATGTCTTTTAGTTGATTAGTTTATCAGATCAGTAAGTGCATCTTCAAAGGGAAAGGTTTATGAAGTCCTGTCAATCACTGAACAGGTATCATTCAAGCTGACTGAACAAATATCAAATATCCTCCATTTTATGAATGTGACACCTGTCTGTGAATGATTTATGAATCTATACTTTCCTGATCAGTAACTGCTCAGACATGTCCAGTGTGGTGCTGTTTGGTGCCTGCATCGAGGGGGTAGTCCTCAGGGACAAGTAAGTACATCCTTGGTTCACGGAAACAAACAACCCTGTAATAATAACAGAGTGTCTGTTTGCACCTGGGTGAGAATAGTCACCCAGCAATTATTCAGCTTTTTACATCCGCCCGCCTAGTTTAGCTATAAAGAGCAACAAAAGTGTTGACTTTTAATTTTAAAATTTTAACTGATGCATTTTATGTTTTTTCAGTTTTCAGGTTAGATTTACTTAGTTAGGTTTAGAAAAACATCATGGTTTGTGTCTGTCATGCAGATATAAATAGCCACACTGACATTTAGCACGCTGTGTGCAAATAGTATTGTTAGCCTCTGACACCTGGTTACTATAAACACACTGCAAGTGTGAATAGTCACATTGGCTATTCCACAATGGGTGCAAATAGGATTGTTGGCTGCTAAAACCTGGGTGCCAATAGCACATTAATGATAACTGATATATCTTATCATAATATGGAGTTAACAATTAATTTAAAAAATAGGCTTCATGTGTTTTGTAATTGCAACCATTTCCCATCTCCTAAAGGTTTGGAGAAGGAGTCCACGGGAATTTGGTGATTGGCACGTTGGCTTGGCCGTCACCATGGGTGATCGTGATTGGCTCCTTCTTCTCCACCTGTGGGGCGGGGCTTCAGAGTTTGACAGGAGCTCCTCGTCTCATGCAGGCCATCGCCAAGGATAGCATCGTGCCTGCCCTTCGGGTCAGTCTGTCTAATTATTTACAGCACTTGTCTGTGAAGATTCTCTGTCATTCAGGTCAAGGCGTTCGTAGAAGGGTTATCATAGGCAACTGGACTCGGTTGGGTTTTTGAAGATGTTTCGCCTCTCATCCAAGAGGCTTCTTCAGTTCTAACTAACTAGTGGGGAGTTTCAGGTATTTAACCCCTGTAGAGTCATTAACGTCTTGAGAGGCATGTGGCTCATGTACCCACCCCTCCACTAAGTGAACCGTTAGGGTCACCTGAGTAGAAGTCACTTCTGAGTCATTGATTCACCCTGCCATCATGAGAGTCATTAGGGTCACATGAGTGTAGCTGGGTGTTAATCTGCCTGAGAAGTGCCAACACTGCTTTTCTGATCCCCGAGTTGCACTCAGTAATCAAAAACTAGTTCTCAGTGCAGACAAATCTAAATTCATGTTGTTCACCAGATCAAAAAATATTAACTTATGGTATAATGGTTCAAATATTGAAAGGGTCACAGAGTATAAGTACCTTGGTATTTGGTCCAAGCTGGTGACTTCTCTGAGAATGAAAATTGATTTATTTTATTTCTGCTGCATTGCGGGAAGATGCTTGTTGAGGCAACTTTTTTTTATTTTTTTTATCAGTGTTAGACTATGGTGATATTTTATACATGCAGGTCTCTGCTGCGACTCTGAAACCCTTGGACTCTGTTTATCACTCTGCCTTTAGATTCATTCCTGGAGATAGTTATAACACCCATCATTGTGTCTTGTATGCTAAGGTTGGGTGGCCCTCTCTCTGTGTAAGACATGAAAGACACTGGGTTTTATTTATTCATAAAGCTCTTATCAATCTTTTACCTCCTTACATCAGTTCAATGCTTCCTTTCAATGTGGGCTCTCACCAAACTCGGTCTAGTGATTGGATTACGCTGCAGGTGTCGGCTGTTTTTATTGAACTTGGAAAATCCAGTTTTTCATATTGTGCACCTGCAGCATTGAACAACATGCAGAACGATTTAAAGATTTCCTCATTTTTATCCATAAGGGAAATTTAAATCTTTAACTGTATCACTTCTCACTTCTTGCTGTTCCTGTTTTAGCTGTTTGTGTTTATTATTGACATTTTTATTCATTTTTAAATTTTTATTGTGGCTTTTATTGCTTTTTAATTCTTGTTGCCACTTTTATGTATGTTTCTCTTTGGTGTTTTCTGTGTTGGGAGCTTTTATTTTACTGTTTTACTCTGCTACATTGTAAAGGAGGTCTCTACCTCAGTGTATTTCCAAGTTAAAATGAAGATTGAATGAATGAAAGAATGAGTGATCTAAAGACTGCACTGTAAGTTGCTGATTGAGATTGTGTGGACCTCCTCTTCTGTTGAGGGATGGTCGTCCGAGGTAAATATAAATGACTTCTTTCCAGTTGATTCCACCAAGCACGGCATGTCTGTGCCACAGTTCTGATCCCTGCTCCACACGGCTGCAGCAGCCTTTCAGAATCATTTCAGCAGTGGAGTGTTTTGCCCACTTGATTATGTTTACTTGCTCAGATTTTGTTGATTCGGTCCGCTTTCCTTGCTCTTTGTGCTTCTACCAGGCTACGTGGTTAAATAGTTTATTTTCTGTCCTTTTTATCGTGAGTCCGCACAGGGTCTTTTATTTTGAAAATTAACCGAATTCCCCCCTGCCCTTTCTGTGTCTGACTTCCTGGCTGTTCAATCTGCTCTGTGCTAATTGACATGCATCCGTCAAAAATAGACTCAGTGCATATTTGAAGCAGAGCGGAGAGCCGCTTCTGGGACGGGCCAAGGCACTGCTGGTGGAATCACACGCATTGTGTTGAATGGCTGCGATCAGGTCCGGCTGACGTGGCACAGGCGTAACACCACGCAGCCTGTTGGAATTTGCTTGTTTTACTCCTCTGAGAGAAGTAAAAGAAGCCATTGTCAAGTCCAGTTGCCTACGATAACCCTGTGATAACACTGTTTCCAAACCTGGAAGTCTTGACCCCCACTAGGGGTCATCAAAACTACTTAAGGGGTCGCAAGGCCCTCTTGATTTTAAGGGGTGTAAGAAAACTTTTTAAAACTTTTTAAAATTAAATAAATTTGTTATTTTATAGTTTAGATTATGATTTACGATATAAACTTAAAACAATCTCAGGCTATATTCAGAACCTTCGATCTCTGCCTGGTTCTGCATTAGAAAAGTTCACAGTAAAAAAAAACCAACAAAGATCTAACAGAACAACGGCCAAATGTGAGGAAAAGGCAGAATGTGTCAAAAAATAAGCCTATCAGGTATGTATGATTGTACAAAAAAAAAAAAAAAAAAAAAAAAAAAAAAAAAACATAATACAGACAGATATCAGGAAACTTATGTCTGATTAATATCCACATGAAATAATCTGTTCAAAATTCATTCAAATGACTTGTTTTACTATTAAAACTATACTATAATAATTTCCTGCCGTTACTGTGTTCACTATTTAAGTTGACTGTACAGTTTATCAGTTGTTCTGCAATGAATAGTTCATGAACTATTCATAAATTGTGTCACTTAGTCAGGGGTCATCAGTTTACTCAATGATAGAAAAAGGTCTCCCTTAAGGAAAAAAGGTCGGGAATCACTGATTTACACTCATAATGTTGTTTTCCTTTTTAATGATTTTACATACTGGGTGCAAAAAGTACTCCAGGCAGACATACTCCTCAAAACACAGTGGTGTTTATATGTTTCTGTGTTGTTCCTGCAGATCTTTGGCCATGGAAAGGCCAACGGAGAGCCCACATGGTCCCTCCTGCTGACAGCTTGTATCTGTGAGAGCGGCATCCTCATTGCTTCCCTCGATGCTGTGGCTCCCATCCTCTCCATGTGAGAACTGAAACAAACTCTAATTTACTGCCATTTTTCAAGAACCGACAGTGGGCGATTTCAGAGCAGCCAGTACCCTGCTATTCCTTAAACGATGCAAATGCCAAGTTTTATGGGCTCAGGATTTAGCTCATCACACAAAAGGGCAGCCCACTTTTCTGCTTTGGTAATATGTATAAATACCAGTGAATGTGACAGATATTAAGACAACACACTCCTCGGACTGCATTCAGGGTGGAACAACTCCACTATATCACAGTTTAAATTGAGTTTCTGTGTCTCTGTGTGTGTCCTGCAGGTTTTTCCTGATGTGCTACATGTTTGTGAACCTGGCCTGTGCTCTGCAGACACTTCTGAGAACTCCAAACTGGAGACCTCGCTTCAAGTTCTACCATTGGTCAGTTCAGCAGCTACTGAAAGAAATAGCCAAGTTTATTCATAGAGCCTGGTTTTAGATGGGTACCACAGGTATCATTGGAGGGGAAGATGTAATTGTTTTTGGTAAGGTTTTCCAAAATTTAGATTCAACAACTGAAAGTGCTCCATCACCTCTGGTTTTTAACTGAGTGTGTGGAATGGAGAGCAGTGATTGGTCACCAGATCAGAGGGGACAGGGAGAAGGGGCTGATTTTTTTGTAGTTTAAAGATAGTTGTCTCTCTAGGCCTCTATCTTATCTTGTCTTTGTCTCTTTATCTCTCTGTCTATCTCTTTATCCATTTCTACAGGACTCTGTCCTTCCTGGGGATGAGCTTGTGTCTCACGCTCATGTTCCTCTGCTCCTGGTACTATGCCATCGTCGCCATGGCAATTGCCGGTTCTATCTACAAGTATATCGAGTTTGCAGGGTGAGTGGTGCGCAACCCCAGGAGAGATTGGATTCACTGGCTGCCTTTGGCATTTGCTGGTGTTCATTTGTGTGTGTGTGTGTGTGCGCGCGCTGTATTTTAAGACTTTTCTGCTTCTAAATCAATACCATCAATCATTTTTGTTCAGGGGTTTAAAGGAAAATTGATGTCTTTGGTCATCGTCAAGTGAAAGTGTTGATTTCCGAGCAAACCACTTAGTATACTGTAGGAAACGTATGTTACACATAAAAACATCCTCCTTATAATCATCGGTGGATTATGAGACAATGGGCCAATGAGAATAGACGTGAAATGCCCCACAGCTCTCCTACAGACTCAATGAGACAAATGACGTGACTGCATACATGTTTTGTATCACTTTGAGGAATATTTTTTAACTCTCATGCACTGCTGTTTGTTCAGGGAAATACAACCATGTTGTAGCCGTTTTGCATCTTGCTTTAGTTGTATTGCATCTTTGTTGTTTTTTGGCTTCTCATAATTGTTTTTTGTCTCTTTATGATCATTTTGGGTCTCTTGTACTTGCTTTGCGCTTCATTTCTAGTTGTTTTGCTTCTCATAGTTGTTTTGGATCTGGTTGTAGTTGTTTTGCATCTCTTTGCAGTTGCAGTTGCATCACGTTTAAGTGACATTCTGCAGGTGAATCAGAATTCTCAGGTGCTGCTGTTGGTTCACAAACCACAGCCACATCATTTGTACATTGTAGTGATTCTGTCTCTGTTTCAGTGACATTTTGCAGGTGAAGCAGACCTCTCAGGTGCTGCTGTTGTTTCAAAAACTGCACCTTAACATCAGTATTAAATTCACAGCGGAGAAATCGGGAGGCTCTCTGACTCTTGTCCAAACCTTTCTGCCACAGCACTTGTCTGCACAGAATGATATAATAATACTTCGGTGTACTATAAAAATATAGGAAACCAGCGAAGACAGCCTGAGATGTAGGTTTTGTTTTCTTAAAGCAGAGCTGTTTTATTCTAATTTAAATAGCTTTACTAGTTTTGCTGTCTTTTATTGAAATGTCACTGTAGCCTCAGTATGCTCTGCAGAAGGAAAAAATAAAAACATTTTGGATTGGATTTGGCCAGCATATGCTCAATATTAAAAGACTCACTTCATAACAGAGGCTCTGGCCCCGACCCTCTCGCCCCTGTGCCTGGTAGGTCTGTTCAGTAATCCATCCATGCTTATAATGGAGTGGCACAGAGCAATGCACGCTGAGTATTTAAGTGCTGTGATTCCCTGTGGTGAGTGACATCATGTTAACTTGACATTTACCAGTGATGCCTAATCCTTAATCACATTGCATTATGTCAAACTGTCGTCCAAAAGTAGGTTTGTTTCAGTGTGCCGACTGTATCACTGTCACTTTTTTAAATTTAGGATGAAGCTGCAGAAATATTGTTCCTGTTTTGAGTGACGAATATTGATTTCTTGTCTGTGTAACAGTGCGGAGAAAGAGTGGGGTGATGGGATACGAGGTCTGTCCCTGAGTGCCGCACGCTACGCTCTCATGCGGCTGGAGGAAGGGCCCCCGCACACCAAGAACTGGAGGTATGACACACACACGCAATGTCGCACACTGTGTTGATTTATCCCGATTCTAATTACCATAGAGATTAACAACATGTCTGTACATGTTCAGCCATTCTGTCAGCTACTGTGATTCTCCTCATCACAGCTGTCAAACAACAAGTGCTGAATTCTAATTAACACGTCAACCTTTCATGCTGTTTCTCCCCATCTCTCGTTACCTACTAGGACTTTAACTTGGCCCAGTTGGCCGTTTCTTTCATCACAACTTCAGTTGACTCTTCATCGCTCTCCCTGCCCTGCATTTGTTTCCTTTTACTTTTTTCTGCCCCGTGATTTCACTTTCTCTCCCCTCTCCTCAGGCCCCAGTTGCTGGTGCTGGTTAGTACAGACGCAGAGCAAAATGTGGAGCAGCCTCGTCTGCTCTCTCTGACCAACCAGCTGAAGGCAGGCAAAGGCCTGACCATTGTTGGAACGGCTTTAGAAGGCACCTACCTGGAGAACAACGAGCAGTCCCAGCGCGCTGAGCAGGTAGAGAGCCTAAAAGAAAAGAAAAAACAAAGCTCTTACAAATTATGCTCTTCTGTGGATGAAAATGTATTTTATTAAACTGGATCTCAGACAAGTAACCATGCTTAGCTAGCTGGCAAGGAGTTATACCTGGCATACCTATAACAGTCAAAAGATTATGTTTATTTTAAAATCAGGACTCTTTTATAATATATATTGGGACAGACGTTGCTTCTGCCTTGTTCAGGGGATTTGTCTTCCTGTGTTCTGTTGAGTGTATCTACAAATACATATGTATAATTGGGTATTTATAGTATATGGACACAATATTTTTCATGATTCCTCTCACCCTGCTAACCATCTTTTTAACAACCTCCCTCCTTTTAAAAGATTGAAAAGTATCAGAAGTAGGGCAGCCAGGTTCTGCAGCAGCACCTACCCAGAGGCAGTTTGTGCCCTTAACTCTTAAATCATTACTGTGCAGTTATGATTCCTGTAAGGGTTTGTATACATTTGTATACATCACAGCTGGCTCTGGAGCTGATAGCATCCCTATGGGAATGCTTGCTATAATTATTACTTACTACTTAATTTATTTTAATGCCCTAAGGTGGTCACTGTTTGTGAGGTGGGGTTTTGAATCTTAAGAATCTGAATCTTATATATATGTAACATTACATGCGTGTACTAACTAATATTCATGCATCTTTTTCAGTGGTGGATAGTATATTTACAAGGTCGGGGTATTCGTACTCAATACCTTGAAAGTATCGAAATTTCTCTAATCAAGCAATACCTGCATTCACTCTGTTTGGTACCCAGATCTAGAAAAAAATATATATTTGTATGATTTTGCTTGCAGCCAATCACTGCAAGCGTTCTTCATAAAGAAGAATCTATGAAAAAGGCATCAAATGAAGTAATCAATTGGCATCTGTATCATTTTAATGCTAAGGTGCGCTATTCTACTCCAGTACACTCTTTATCAGATTCAGCAAATATCTCTTCATGGTCCTCCAGCTCCCTATTCTGTGTGTGCACTGAAAAAAAAAATCCAATGTTTCTACACAGCCCTGGCTCTGTAAACGGGAAACAAAAAGTGTCTCAGGCCGAGCAACACACCACTTTTCCAGCTGATCAATGACAGGTCGCCTTTGTGCCGGTGTGCATGACACGGAGAAAGGGAGGTGGAGTGAAAGGGACGGTAAATTATCTGGAAGAACACTGAGGGAGGATTCGTTTGACTGTTTCTCCAGAATAGCAATAACACCCAGCCCTAATATTTACTCATGTTCTGTACTTAAGTACAATTTTGGTGTACTTGTTACTTTACGTGAGTATTCACATTTTGTACTACTTTATACTTCTACCCCACTGCATTTCAAAGGAAAATATTGTACTTTTTTTACTCCACTACAATTTTTTTACACTTATAGTTACAAGTTACTTTTTACATAAAAAACATATGATATACTGATATGGTATATGGCCAATGGCTAAAAGAGATTCAAATAAAGTCAAATCAAATTATATACATGCAAAACATCTAAAATTGGCTTCACATTTGCAAGCTACAACAATACATGGTCGTCCATGTATTTATTAGTGATAAAAACAGAATAGTATAATGCTGCAGTTCTTTATCATGAGGACTTTAATTTTTATACTTAAAGTACATTTTGCTGGTAATGCTTCTGTATTTTACTTCCATAACATTTTGAATTCAGGTTTTTTACTTATTTCTACTTTCACTTAATTAAAAGATGTGAGTACCTCTTTCACCACCGCTCTTTTTATTATATTCTTGGGTTTGTTTTGATAATTATTCTGTTTTTCCATTGAAAACTGTCTGTAGTCATTATATGTAAAATTTTCATCTGTAGCCAACTGACTGGAAATCTATCTAAACACAAAAATGTATTCACAGGTTCCTAGTGTATATCCATTGGTCATGTAGCACATGCTCCATGTTCTACACGATCATTCAAACTCTCTAGAGTTTGAATGCAGAAAATCCCAAAACAATTTTTTAAGTGTGGTCTTTCCAGACATATTCAAATCAAAGCTGAAGGTGCAGAACACCTTATCATTTGATATGGTTTGATACACTAGGATGTGTGGGCAAAACAAATTGTGAGCCAGATGGTAGCACCAGGTTATCCCTGCACTTGTTCTTTGTATCTTAATAACAGTGAATTTCTGTCTGTCCTTTCTAGGCGCTGCGTAAACTGATGGAGACTGAGAAAGTGAAGGGCTTCTGTCAAGTGACCGTGTCCTCGAACCTGCGTGACGCCACCTCCCACCTCCTCCAGGCCAGTGGGCTTGGAGGCCTGAAACATAATGCTGTGCTGACAAGCTGGCCACGCAACTGGAAGCAGGGAGATGAGCACCAGACCTGGAGGAACTTCGTTGGTGGGTCACTGAGAAAGCAAATAACCAATGATCCCATTCTAAAGCACTGGCTGTGCCTCAGGCAGAGTCTGGGGTAGTGTGTTGGAGTGATGTGCTTCTCTTCAATCAAAATCTGCAGGTGTCAGGCTCTTTTTATGTTCAGTATCTGTGCTCAGCAAGACTAAATCCCTACCAGCTCCAGCTCTGAGCCGCTCATCCTGCTATTTAACCTCTCTGTCGAAGGGAAAAGTGAAAAGAAAATCTCCCTAATAATGAGAGTGCGGCATGAATATTTGATGGACGCCAGAATTATTCATGTCAAAAGACAAACTCTGCCAAAGAACATGCTGGTTCAAACCATAAATACAGACAAACATACATATAATCTAATCCGAGCTAATCACTGTCATCCACAGCCAATTAGCGACATGAAGCAAGTCAAAACTAAATCCAGAACACCTGAAAATTTTGAATAAATCAGTGATAATAGTTTTTGAAATGAAGACGGTTTGTAGAGGTAGTACAACCAACACCTCTGCCTCTGTGTGTGTGCGTCTGTTCTGCAGAGTTGGTCAGAGAAACCACCGCTGCTCACCTGGCTCTGCTCGTCCCGAAGAACATCTCAGCCTTCCCGTCCAACGGGGAACGCTTCACCGAGGGTCACATTGATGTGTGGTGGATCGTCCATGATGGAGGCATGCTGATGCTGCTGCCCTTCCTCCTCCGCCAGCACAAGGTACCGTGCTACTGTTAGTACTATAAAAAGAAGACAACACAGGGAAACATTACAAGTATTGTACAGAATAAACAAGCAAGGTACGGTCTAGATTCTTACAGTTAGAGTTCAGTAAGTCTTACAGGCAAAATAAACACAAAAAGTTTTCATGCCCAATATACTGTATGTCGTATCCCGTCACCTTGTCATATTATCTGTTCTTTTAAGAGGTTCAGTTTGCAAATCACATCCAGGGCTGCAGCTGCCATTGAGTCATGTCCTCTGTAATTCTGTCTGGGAATTTGGGTGTTTTAGGAACCTGGAGAGAATTGGCGTTCTACATTGATGGATATTTTACAGGCTGGGTCCAATATTACATTAAATTTGGCTTGTTTTAATTAAAATAATTGATTGATTGATTATTTACTCATCAA
This sequence comes from Lutjanus campechanus, assembly GCA_027495735.1. Classification (NCBI taxonomy): domain Eukaryota; kingdom Metazoa; phylum Chordata; class Actinopteri; order Lutjaniformes; family Lutjanidae; genus Lutjanus; species Lutjanus campechanus. Next base: position 28,857 of record JAJHUR010111872.1, on the reverse strand, counting down.
AATATTATCCCTACGATATGCAGCATTTATGTCAACAGTGTTTATTTATGGGTTGAGAAAATTCTCGAGTGTCTTTGTCTGAATAATCAATTGAAAAACCCATGGGATTTATCTGCAAATTCACTGTCAAAAAATATTTTTTCTCAGCTAATGAAAAGTCAGTGTTTGGAAAATACATGTATTTTGCAGATCAGGCACACGATGGGAAATAAAATGTACAGAAAATAAAACTGGACAGTTAAAGGAATTTAAAAAAGTAAAATCCAAATAATAAAAAAGACTTAATTAATGGTTTCTGTTCAGTTTTTATTTTGGGATGGTGGACTCTGGACCTCAATATATCTGAAATCCAGGCTTCAGCCCATCATATAAAACAAGATTTACAAATGATAGAAACTTAGATCAAGTTGTCACAGAACAATGGATGAATACTGTCCGGATGTCAACAGTGTTGTTTGTGCTGCTCAGGTTTGGAGGAAGTGCAAGATGCGCATCTTCACTGTGGCCCAGATGGACGACAACAGCATCCAGATGAAGAAGGACCTGACCACATTCCTCTATCACCTCCGTATCGACGCCATGGTGGAAGTTGTAGAAATGGTGAGTTTTCTTAAAACAAGACTGGCTTTTTTAATATCTGTAAGCACTTACATCAGATCCACTTTAATTTCAGTGGCAGAGTAAATCTACTGAATGGTGCAAGAGGCAGCATGAAACATAGTGTGTGTTAAAGGGGAAGTTCAAGTTTTTTTGAAATGGGGTTGTATAAGGTACTCAAAAGTCCATGTATTACAGGTTAAGCAGCAAAATGTTTTTTTTTAAAGATTATTTTTTGTCCTTTTTAACCTTTATTGTCAGGACAGCTGTAGATTTACAGGAAATGGGGGAGAGAGGGGAGGGAAAACATGCAGCAAAGGGCCACAGGTTGGAATCGAGCCCACGGCCACTGCTGAAGACCAGAAATTTTTATGACTTTACTTTGACATCAGATAGCCTTTTCCGATGAGAGACCATCGTTATATAAGCTAAATATCGCTGTCTTCAAAGCCACCAGACTCCAGTGGCAAAAACAGTCATTTTACCTCACAGAACACAGGAGCTGCTGGACTACTGCTGCCTTAGTCTGTTACTGTAGTTTGTTTGTGTTATTGTGTGACTTTGGTGTTTTAAAGAGATAGAAAGGCTGTCTGACAGCAAGCTAAAGCAGTGAAAATATTCTAAATCCAGCATACACTAAAACTGACATTGATTTTTTGAGTGGCTAAAATTCATTTTGCTGCTGACCCTGTCCAGGAGGGCATTCCTTAGCTTTCTACACCAGTACTCCTGCTGCTTCTCCAAACTGGGGGCGTGCCGACTGCTATCAACTGTGGGTAACACACTGACTATGAATAAGTACCTAAAATAAGCCCACTTCAAAAAATCTGAACTGTCCCTTTAAGGCATCAGTACGCTTTAACCAAAGTGTTTGTCAGAGGAGTCAGTAGGTACACACAAGGGGTTTGGCAATGAATATACTGTTAAAAAAAGGGTGAAGGGCACAAAAAACAAAAGGAATAATAAAAGAAAAAAAATCACTGTCCATTTCTTTCATTTTAGCATGACAGCGACATCTCAGCTTACACTTACGAGAAGACCCTGGTGATGGAACAACGGTCGCAGATGCTGAAACAGATCAACCTGACCAAGAACGAGCGTGAGAGAGAGGTAAGAGAGTTTCATTGTTTTGAAAAGATGCACACATAAACCTGACACGACTTGACGGGCCGACTTGGCATGGTTCGGCATGATTTGTCTTGACTTGACTTAACATGACACAACAGCCCCTCCGGACAAAAGCATATCCACGGTTAAATCGGAGCAGTGGGACAGCATATTTACCCTTTCTATCAGTGTGAACTGCAACCACAACAGCGACTGCTTTGCTTTTGTGCGTGACAGCGTGATGGTGTTTTGACAGATGTGGAAAATAAAAGATATTGATCTCAGTGTTATGCTATTATTACCTCCTCCATACTTGTCGTTGAACTTTAAAATTGCCTGGCTCTGCAGGTCAATACACTTAATAAGTGGAATGGAATTATCCTCCCTTTTAGTTTGCTTTTTGTGAGTCATTGCGGTGATATACGGTAAATAAATGTCTTGTAAAAACCTGCCGTGCTTCTCATAGATATTGAGCAAAATAGCCTCTGTATCTAAAATAATATCCTCTCGTATCACTCCTTGCTTCCATCCTTCCTTTGCTTCGTCTGTACCTCTACAGATCCAGAGTATCACTGATTCATCCCGCGGGTCTATCCGCCGTAAGAACCCGGCCGCTGTGACCACCCAGCTGAGTGTGACCGAGGACCCGCCAGCAGCCAGCAAGGAGGAGAAGCCTGAGGAAGAGGTAGAGCACAGCTGACCTCAGTTTGTTTTTGTTTTTTTTGAATGCTCACATGTAGGTGACTAAACACAGAATGAGCAAAAAGGGAGAAAAGAAATCAGGCACCCAGACTAAGTTTAGATTTCTTTATTTTTACGTTTAAGAAAATTTTAAGAGAATCAACATGATGATGATGATGATGAGCAAAAACTAGATAACACAGTAGAACGCAAAGTGAAACACAACTAATAATAGTAGTGTGATGGAACACAAATACTACAACTCTGTAATTTAAAGCTACTACAAGGAGTTTTTTAACTGGTTATGAAACAGCTTCACTTTATTACTGATGCCTCTGCATGAACTACATGAGTTAATGAGACCATCCATGAGGAGACTGGATATTTTTGTGTAGTTCTTCTTAAAACCTGCCATCAGGTAAGCGTCTCTGCAAAATTAGATGAACCCAGCCTGTGATTACATTTTTACAGCCAGAGTTACAGTGAGTAGTGCATTAGCCTGTTAAAAAGAAGCAGGGGGTGATTTTTAAATACATAACTTAATTTTTGAAGTAATATTTTGTGGTTGTTATGGCGGAAACACTACCACTTTTGTCCACAGGGGCCCAAAATCAAAATATGTATGCTCCTTGTAGTAGCTTTAAAGAAATAGTTTGACATTTTGGGAAATATACTTAATCGCTTTCTTGCCATAAGTTAAATTAGAAGATTAAAACCTGTTTTATCCTTGTCTGTTAAATAGAAGTGCCACAGCCAGTGGTAGCTAATTAACATGTTACATCTTGTTTATTTAATCTGTACAAAAATGGAAGCGTAAAAGCAACAAGTTGTGGGAATATTTCTTAAGCAGACGCAGTAACTTCCTGGAGTTAGTCTGGACAAGGCCAGGCCAAATGTTTTCCCTGTTTCCTGTCTCTATGCTAAGCTAAGCCAAGCTGACCTGCTGCAGGCTGTAGCTTCATATTTGCCAACCAAACACTTGAGCAGTATCACTCTTCTCATCTAACTCTCAGCAAGCAAGCGAATAAGTGTGTTTCCCTGAACTCTTCCTGAAGCATACAAATGTTCAGCCAAGGCTAAAATAATTTTATTCCAGTGTAGTTGGGAAGAAATACTTCAGTTTCTGGTATCATTTAACTGAATTTTGAAGAAGGTTATAAGATGTTTCTGGAGGACCTGAGACATATAGTCACATCTTAAGTTCGCAAAACACTACCTACATCAATCATTAGCTGTCTAGTTACATCTGAAAGCTAATGTTAACAAAATACTAGCTAACTAGTTAACTAATCTATATCAATCATTAGCTTGCTAGCTAGGTATCACTTTGCTAACTTTTAATCATCCTCAAAGATTTTTTTTTCTTTTGTCATAGACAAGTCTAACGCGTAGCATATCTAAGTACGGGAAAGAACAAAGTTGACCAGAGTTCCAGCTGGTGCTAAGCTCAGTTGAGAGAGCTTATCAATGATGGAATAAAATTATTTTTTCCCTGGGCTGAAGTTTTGTATGTTACAGGAATATTTGATTGCTTGCCAACCAAATTTTGAAGATGGTTGAAAGATGTTGCTCGGGGACCTGTAAAAGAGACATAAGTCACACCTTAAGTTAGCTAATGTTAGAAAAAACACTAGCTAACCAGCTATCTAGTGACCGATGAAGTTTAGTCACCTAGTTTGCTAGCATTTTGATAACATCAGCTGCAATATGTAACTAGCTAGCTAATGATTTACTGTATGTAGATACAGTTTAGCTATCAGATGTAACTAATGATTTATGTAGATAGCATTTGCCTCCATTAGCTATTTGTGACGATAGGCTATATATGTTGATTTGCTCTTGCTCTTGTCCTTTATAGATGTAATACTTTCTTCTCTTATGTGCTATTTTATGTTTTTGTCATGTATGATGTAGCTTTGCTTTTATTTTTAAGCACAGAGAGTTCTCAACTGCTGTATGAAATGTGCTATTAAATAAGGCTGACTTCACTTTTTAAAGGTCCGCCAGCAACATCTTTAAGCCATCAAATTACAGAAACAGTACAGTACAGAAACAGGAAAGGAGAAAGTTGACAGAGGTGCCTCTGGGTACTAAGCTTGCTCAACTGTTATTGGAGCACAGAGCAAAAAGGGGCGAAACTTAGGAAGGGTCAATTCACAGTTTTAGAGTTCTGTTGAACTGGCTGCATCCGGTGCTCTGACTGTAGATTAATTTTAAGGTAATGTAATATAGATTTACGTTTTTATTGCCTCAATTACAGCCCCTGTTATTACAAAAGAAACCACATAAGATGTAGACTTAACAACATAAGGCTCTTTAATCACACTTGTTTTTCCTCCCTCTCTGTCAAACACTGTGGGTCTCTGTACTCTGTGACTTTACCTGCATTCCTACATTTCCACCTCAACTGTGACTCTTCCATGTTGTAATGTACATGTAAATCCACATCCGTCCTCTTTTCCTCTCGTCTCATAGTCAAAGTCGGCCTCTTCCCCTGTTTCCCCCCCTGACCAGGTTCAGCTCATCCATGACAACACCACCCCAGCCAGCCCCGCCACCCCGGCCACCCCGCTGACCCCCGGAGAAGGGGCTCAGAGCCCCGGGGAGCAGGTCCAGATGACCTGGACTGAGAAGTGTGACGGCGAGCCAGCCAAGCCGCCTGGCGCAGCCACACCGGAGGGCATCAAAGACATCTTCAACATGAAGCCGTGAGTGCTTTGAAATGCTCATTGAACCCTGACCTGTTGTAAAGGTGAATTACCTTCTTGTTCCTGACAAAAAGAGCCTTGAGTCTCCACAGTCTTTCTTTTCTGCACAATATAGCACCAGAAGAGGTCTGCCAGAAAACTGTTAAAAGATTTATGAGATTCTTTAACTTGCAATTAGATTCACTTTAAAAAAAAGGCTTAGCTTAGTACTGATTATCATTTGTTTCTCCTCTTGCCATGCTGCAGCGAGTGGGAGAACCTGTAAGTATTAAAGTCCCAATAAACTTCATTCAGTCCATTCACATCTCATAAGTCGGCCACATGAGCAGATGAAGATGGAGTATTTGTGTGTGAATGAGCATCTGTCACCTCGACCTGCTTAGTATCACGAAGTGCTTTGTATCAGCCCTTGAAATATCACACATCTACGCCTTAATCAGTGTGAAGCTGTTTGACCTAATTTCTGCTGCTTTTTCTTCACTCAGGAACCAGTCCAATGTGCGACGCATGCACACAGCGCTCCGGCTGAATGAAGTCATCATCAAAAAGTCCTCAGAGGCCAAGCTAGTCCTCCTCAACATGCCCGGGCCACCCAGGAACAGGACAGGTGACGAGAACTGTATCCTTCACCCGGTCAGAAGTAGGTTCACCGAGCGGAGCTCCTGAGATGTTAGAGACAGTGTGCATTCTTTTCAAAACACATGTAATGAGTAAGTAATAAGCTTTGACACTGTTGAGTCACTTGCACACTGAGCCTGTTTTCCCCTGGTATTAACATGCGTCTTGGGTTATCTGATCACAAGTGGACAGCTCTGACTATGTCAGCTCACACCTGCCATTAGAATTAGAATGCAGCTCCGCATTTGACTCGAGTGACCACTTCAATCGGATCTCACTTCTCTGCTCTGTATGCTGATAAATGTAGCTACATCATTTCTTGCAAAGACCAAATGCGTAGCAGCAACACGCTGGGTCAAATGGACAAAATAAATGATTTAACAGAATAAAATTGCCAAATTTGCAAAGAATTTGTCATGAACAGTGGTTCACAAAGGTTCTAAAGTTTCTCCTAATTTCAGCAGCTCACAAAATTGTGCAGTTTGTCGCTCAGAGTCTGGGAACTATCTCATCAGAGGAGAAAAAGGTAGCCTATATTGGAAAATTTGACATATGTACCATTAATAAAAAACGTCTTTCTTTGTAAATGCAGTGTCAGTTGAAACTGTATGTTGGCAGATAAGATGCACATCAGACAGGAGTAGTCATCAGTACAGCGATGCCACAAATGACGGTGTTTTTTACATAGAAAGAAACAAAATAATATTTTACAATAAATGCTGAATTTATAAGAAGGCACAATGTGTTAGAAACACCGTTTCACAAAGTTATAAAGTTTCTCTTAATCCAACAACTCACGAAACTGAGCAGTTTTTTAAGGAAGTCTGGGTTCTTTCTCCTCAGGTGTCAAAGACGTAGCTTATATTGATAAATCCAACACATTTATCATCAATAAAATGCAGCCTTTCATGAATTTAGCGTAAATGGTGAAATCAGTTGAAACAGTCTGTTCAACCAGCTCCTAAATGTGGCAGGTATGATGCACTTAAAACAAGAGTAGCCAATGCTACAGCAATGGTTTTTTTTTTACAAGGAAACAACAACTTAATGTTTAGCAAGACGGCAGAGTTTATTAAATTTCCCCTCACTCAACAACATTTTTTGCACAATTTTTTTAAGGGAGACTGGGGACACTGTGGTTAGTAGTTCAGTGGTGAAATCAGTTCAAAGCAGGTAAGAGAGACCAAACATCTAATTTGCATTACAGTGAACCAAATGGAAATCAGACAACTGTCGAGTGGTCAGTTGAATAGGTGGTCTTTGAATGTGGCCCAGGACACACTGCGTACACACTGCTGAAAAATGTGGTCAAATGTGTCCCAGACCATCTTCAGTGCATCCTCAATGCATCTTTGGGTGCAGTCAAAGCTGTCCACTTGTGATTTGGTCACCCAAGAGGCATGTTAACACCAGGTGTAAAGAAGCTCTCTGTGTCCCAGGAATTAACTTTAAAATATCCTGATGCCACATAGGCAGTTCTAGATACCTCAAATTTTGAGAGCTCAAAAAAATGATACACACAAGTATGAATGTACTTGAATTAATATGTATTAGTTAGTGTTTTTTTATCTGAAAACTATTGTCAGGATTTGCAAGAAATGAGTGGAGCTCAAACACACTGGTCACTGTCTGGGCACCAATACATAGAATTCATATAAAACTATTAGATCATCAGTGTTTGTCACAGTTTTACACCTACAGAATGTCAATTTTACATTAACATCCAGTCCTGTGGATCCTGTGCCATTGATATTCTGACCTACTTACGTATAAACATAATAAACAGAGTTTGTAAATTGACATTCAGGTGGTGTGAAAAACAGTGAAACTTTTAGCGGTGCTCTACTGATACAATCAAATACAGTTTAAGCCTCCAGGCTCTTTCCTACTCCAAGAATGAACTTAGATTTTGTGTTTAAAGCAATAAATGGTAAGTTAATTGACTTGGTTTCAGAAATAAAAATAGCATTGTGATTTGTTATCAGAAAATATGAGCAAAATGGCAACAGAGGCAAAGAACTAATTAGGATTTATAAGCAGACAGTACCATTGCAGGCAGAAGATCAACCTTTTAAACAACATTCTCAGGTATTCTCAAGCTGTTTTATTCTTTTAATTACTCCTTTGCTTTTCAATTCATTTTGTTTTTTGTCAGTTATAGTTCAGTATATAAACCTAATTATGAAATCTGTTTCTGAGTTTGCACTTGGGGCTGCACTAAGCAATATTTTTATCTAAACAATGTTTCATAGGAGTATCACAGCTGTATGGACTGTTTCAGTGTCTTTTCGTTTGTTTTGCTTTGGTTTTAAGGGCTGCAAATTTACTGTTTTGGTTCATTCTCACAGCTCTCATCAGCGTAGTTTCCAGCAGCAGGCAGCTGTTTCCAGAAAAAAAAAGAGAAGCTCTGATAAACTAGACTGTACACGACCTGCTCAGCTGCAAACAGTTGTCAAACAGGTTCAGCAAACAGCAGATATTTCCCTACAGAGTTGGTGGAGAGTGAATATTGGGCGTTCATTCATTGCTATTCAGTAGTTATATCAGACAAACAAAGACTACTATTACTACAGGAGAATAAAAACTGAAGAGACAGAAAACTGGAGCATGGACTAGAATAAAGAGAACTGTTCTGGTTGTATTTAATGTTGTTATCCAAATAACTTCATCATAAACTTTATAAACCTTTTGGTAAATGCAAAAAAAGTTTGATATTTTTGGAAAAATGCTTATTAACTTTCTTGCCAACAGATGAGACAGTAGGTGACCTGGTTTGTTTCGTAGCTGCATAGTTTAGGGAATTTTATAGATCAAAGACTTAAACAGACAGAAGGGCAGAACTCAGTTGACCTCATTCCCTCCCCTTTTTGCTCTGTGCTCCAATAATGGTGAAGCAAGACTGGTATCCTGTGGAATCTCAGTCGACTTTCTCCTTTCCTGTTTCTTGTACTTAGATATGTTATGTGCTAATCTTGTCAATGCTGAAAAGAAAACCAAGTTTTAATGAGGATTAATCTGAAGTTAGCCTTTGTTAGCAAAACACTAACAAGATAGCTAACAATGGATGTAAATTAACTAGATAGTTAACTTACATTTTGCAAACATTAGCTATCAGATATAACTAGCCAGTTAACCATGGATGTAGATCTAGCTAGCTAGTTTCACAGGTTCCCCAGCAACGTCTTCTAAACATCCTCAGTTTGAAAACAGGAAAGCAGAAAGGAGTTTGACTGAGGTTCCAAAGGGGGCACAACTTAGGAAGGGTCAACTACAAATCTGTCTGCTACTTCAGCACCATGGACAGCGCCATGGATTTATCTGATTTCAGAGCCATGGTCGGGCCCATAGATTCTAACCTGCCCAAACACTCTCTGCTACGAGGGGATGGAGAGGGGGGATGGCACGTTAACAAGGGGGATACAATTTTGGTCATTTTGCTAACAAAGGTGAAGGAATCCCCACACAAATCACCTACTATCGATACAAATCATATCTGTCCATTCAATGTGAAGCTACACCCAGCAGCTGGTTAGCTTAGCCTAGCATTAAGACTGGAAACAGGGGGAAACGTTTAGTCTGGCTCTGCCCAAACATAAGAAAATCTGCCTGTTAACAACCTGGGGTCTAAGCAACCTGAGGTCTCTGACAACACTTCTATTTTTTATTGTACAGATTAAACAAACAATGTTTAAGTAGTTTATTAATGAGCTTTAGTCTTGGTGGAAGGAATTTGCCACTTTTGGACAAATCCAGGCTCGCTGTGTCCCTGTTGCCAGTCTTTAAGTCTCTAAGCTAACTGTCTCAGCTTCATATTTACTGTACAGATGTGAGATTTCATCTAACTTACGGCAAGAAAGCAGATGAGCGTTGATTTAAATTTTAGTTTTGCAGACCCAGTATCAGTACTTGCAGTATAATATACTCTCTCTATATATATATACACATACTGTACATATTATTTTGCATTTGCTTCCTCTAGTTTCTTTAACTCTTCTCTCCCAGACATGGAGTTCCTCGAGGTCCTCACTGAGGGTCTCAACCGGGTCCTCCTGGTCCGCGGAGGCGGCCGCGAGGTTATCACTATCTACTCCTGAAAGAGCAGTCCCCTCCCCAACTACCACCACCCCCCACCCCTCCCTCAGCCCTGCTCCTGTGTCACCTGTACTCTCACCCTCTCATCAGCGCTGCTTCATCATCATGTCGCCCTTGCGTTTATTTCTGTAAGATAGTCCTCTCACACCCAACCAATGGCCCAGCTCAGCTTCAGCACCTCTCTCTCTCTCTCTCTCAGCTTAGCTCCGTCCCCAGCAGACCAATGAGCAGTGTCACATGCTCAGCTACCAAACCTGTCATAGTCCAATAAGCTACTATAACTATTGTAGGCTCTAGACTAATTTAGATGCACTCTAGAGACTTTGTTTTCTTTGCTAGTCTGTAATCTACTGTAGTAACTTGCACTGAGTCGGAGTCACTCGGTAAAGAGGGAGGTGGTGATTGTGGGTGTGGGTTGTTAGCTGAGGTGTGAGCGCACATGCATGTGTGTGTCTTGTCTTTGTTTAAATCTCTGCAGATCTTTTTTTTTTTTTTTTTTTTCCAAATACAAATGTGGCATAGCAGCGGCTTCTGCTCGGAAAGAACGAGAGCCAGCTGAAATGAGCTCAGTGTAGGACTGTCTGTTTAGTTCCCCTCGTGGTGATCGGACACCTCCCGCAGCGTTCCAGCCTGTTGTCTTTGATGTGAATTTATCTTTTCAAGGCAAAAAGACACTGCTACCCACGGTCAGCACCACCAGCTGGAAGGACGAGAGTCGAGTCGTTAAGTATGAACTGTGAAATTCACATTGATATTTGAAAAAGAAGAAGACTGAAAAGTGGATCAAACCTGCAGTATTATCTTTAAGCTGATCACTCCTTAGCATGACATCCTTATAACTGTGTGTGTTTTTACTCCACTGGTTCTGTTAACTGCCATCACTGTCTTTTCTACCCATTCCAACTCATTTCTTAGTGGCTGTTTATCCCTGTGGCCACTGTTAGTGCCAAAAAAAATACAACAAGGCTAGCTTAGTCTGTAGAGATTGACACGTAATTAAACTGTGAATAGTGCGTTTCTTAGCAGAAGGCTGGTGTGACAGCAGAAAACGGGGAGACAGTACAAACCGCCCCCCCTCGAGGAGATTATCATTGCCAGCACCCCTCGACCCTCGTGTGGATCACTGTAAATAATGTACAAGCTCTGACGCGTTGTTCAGTATGAGTGTAGTATTTTTGTGACATACTAAAAAGCTTCTAGTGGAGAGAAAAACGTTCCCTTCAGCTCAGAGGGACAGCTCGAAAAACGCTGTTTTTAAAAAAAATGATTTATTTATTTATTTATTTATTTATTGGATGGCATAGGCTCCTGTCACTATGGTAACCGTCATTGTAACCTCGACAAGCACTGCACCTGCACTGTCCGCCACTGTGCAACAAAGTGAAATTTTTGATGAATTCATCAAGTTCATTGAATTTAAAAGAAAAAAAATTACTAAATGTTATTTTTTCATCTAGAGAACAAATATGTATTTATGTTTATAGACAAAAGTTACACATATTGATGAGATAGTTGTGTCATTTTTGATTGTCACTCGAAGATATATTGTCATTTTGCCTAATTTAGATACATTAAATGTGCCATATCAAAGTATTTTTCAAAGAGAAATAGCGAACAAAAATTCTATTGCTTAAATCAGAGAGAACAAAGTGTGCTAAAAAGAAAACAGGTGTCTAAATGAAACTGACACTGCAGATGGAAAGTCGCCCTACAGATGATAAAAGACCAGATGTTCAAACCTCCATCAAAACACTCACATTTGAAGTAGGCATATCAGAGATTGTGAACATTTATCGATTGATCATCTATAGGGTCTAGTCTAAATAAATAGAGGACAATGGCTTCTGTAGCTAGGAAACTCACTTTGTCCACAAGACTGAACTCTATGCAGTAGACTCTCCAGTGAGATTTTGTATCCTCTAGATTGGTTTGAGATTTGAGCCACACATGTCCCTGACTGAATGACTTGTGAGCAAATCATTATTTAGGTTTAAAAGAACTAAAAGTGCATCTTGGAAGGAATGTGCAATAGTTTGAAATCCGGACTCATGTGATCATGTTATTTATTTTTTTACACATATATTTTGTATATGTAGATTTCGTAAGTCTTTAAAAAAAAGAAAATCCAGAATCATCTCACTCTGACCAAGGACAGCTGTCACTTTACTTTGATTTGGTTTCTTTTCTTGAAGAAACTGTTTTTGGTCATTTGCACTTGTAGTAGAAATATGAATATAAATAAATACGTATATATATATAAATATACAGTATATACAATATAGGGAAACAAAACAAATTAGTTTCTAGAACTATTTAAAAACAGTATTAAATGTTTTTAGTGTTGCTTGAATGTCTGACCATATGTTGTGAATGCTGCTAGTATCAATAGATTTATTTGTACTGTAAATAGAGATGACTAAAGCAACATTAAAGATCGAGTGGAAAAGGGTATAGACATACATATCAACGGTGGTGGTTGTCAAACTAGACAAGGCTGTACCTGTAAACATTTGGCCTGTGATCTTTGGACAGGGTTAGCTTTCTGTTTATTAGAAATCTATTCTGAATACCTTGATGCAATATTACAACTGAGGGCAAATCCGCCACCCTTTTATTCTCTTTTTTAAAAGAAATGCTCTCTTGATTATTACCATCTTTAATCCTATAAGTGAACAAATTTTAAAGTAACAGATTCATTTACGTTAAAGAAACTTAAAGGAATCACCAAAATATGTTTAATTAAATATGAATATTTCTGCTAAACGTTACTGTTGGCAAATTTTTAACACACCTACCTTTGACACCTGTGACACTTAAGAAGCAGCCACTCCTAGTTTTCAAAGATTTTAGGGTGCCAAGTGATGAAGATTTTCTTTAACGTGCTTGTCACACTTAACTCTGACGACGGGGTTGTTTAAACGTTCACATCAGTTTTTGAAGAACATGGCTATTTTGGGATTGTCTACACAACATTGCCTGCATCAACTGAGCCTTTAAAAATTTATTCAAAAGAGAAGATTATCTGACGTTTATTGGAGAAGTTTATTGGAAATGAATTTATTTATTGAATTATAAATGTTTTATAATTGCTGTTTGCATGGTACTATGTGGCAATATTTGTTTTAGTGGTTTCTATAGTGATGACTTACATGTTCAAGGTGCAGAGTGGGGGCGAAAAGGTTGTCAAATGTTCTCACACATTTTTGAGAACTCGGAACTGCGACATGGCCAGACCTTGAAAATCAAGTCTTTTGCAAAAAATAAGAAAAAGTATGAGTTCACTATATCGTTACTTGTTATATTTCAATCTTGCTCAAGTAGTCTTATGTAACGTAATAGGAGATTTTGAGTTTGCGAATGAATGGGCCTCAGAAACGGTCATTTCACCTTTGTAAATATCTTTCACTTAAGTCAGAGACACTGTAACCAACTAGTGTTGTCTTTTGTTGTACACTGTTCTATCACTGTGGACGAAGTCTTAGAGTTTTGTAAGATTATGTGCAATATTGTTCTCACATTGGTCTATTTTTTTTCATTTTGTCACAGTTATTTCTTTTCTATTATCAACTGGAGGTGTCAGCACTCACTTATTTCATCCGAATGTTTGTCACCGGGTCTTACGGACAATAAAGATTTACAGTGTTCATCCCAAATGTGGCTGAGACAGCAAAGCACTTTACACTGAGGGGGCACTCTGTGACAGGATCAGTCTGCAGGAGTGGGGGGGTCGAACAAGAGCCAGCCTGCTCTGCACAGACTCTATCCCACAGTGATCTCTGGTGGCACACGAGTGTATTACAGCCAGCTGTGAAGGTCTGACACTTCAGACTATAAAAATATGATTAATTCCCATCAGCTTGCAGCAGTTTTGAACTGCAATAATCCAGAGACCTACCTGCTGATTTTGTTTAATCATTTGAGCATTTTCTTGGACATTTTTAGCATGCATCACATTCTTTCCTTTCTCTTGCCAAAATTCTTAAAAAGAATAATAGTAACTGTTAAATTTATAGTGCTTGTCACTCAATCTGTGAGGTGAGCCTTCCCAGAATCCCTCCTCCACCCCCCTGACCTCCCCCTCCTCACTCCATCTGCCCCCAAAATCCCCTTGGCCTCCCCCATCCCAGCCACTAAATCCAACCCCAGCTCTGTATTTTAAATGTGATTGCAGTATAATTCTGAAAAATGATCAAAGAATATAAAACTCGCGCTTCCAATTCTGGTACCAGCTCTGCTTGGAACGACACGGGATAGGCCGACTTGGAAACCAGCACGTCCCCCTCTCCCCCACCCCCAGCTGATCCATGATTTTAGATCAGATCCTTTCGCCTGCACAACTGTAGCATGAGACAAAGTTGCTGGTGATCATTACCCAGTCTCCATCCTTAAATGGATATTAAGGGCTCTGAAACACATCTGTTACCGGGTTGAGGAGGCTGTCCTGTTAAGACACCAACAGAGAAAATAAAATTTAAAAAAAAATCCCAGATTATGGCAGAGAGTGTGCACAGTCTGTAGCTGAGATAAGATCGTACCCTTTAGTATATTTTCACAGACAGACAGACAGACAGACGTGCCTGAGAAAGGTTGGAGGTTAAACAGCTGCATTACACACAGTCGATCTCTGGGAGTCAGATGAGAAGAACTCAAGTGGCTATCCGTGCAGTGCAAGCAGAGCCCCGTTCCAGTTATGTTGTGTATCTCAGTGCATGCATGCAATTACCCTGAACAAGGTGTATTGAAAATATATTGGGTGTTTGTGGTATAAAAGTATTTTGTTTATATCAGTTAGAAACTTTTCTTTCTAGTAGTATGATTTTTTTCTCTTTCCTTAGGACTGGCCAATCATTGTATCCGAGATGAATATTATTATAGTACAAGATTATATTTTTTATGGTGGATTTGTTGACAAAGTCCTCTCATTGTGTCAAATATTATCTGCAGAAAAACTGATTACCAAAGTATATTTCAGTTGACTACATAAATGATAAGTGTGCAAATGTGTTCTCCAGTGAATTAGACACAGACAAGTGAATACTGTTCATCTTCTTACTAAAGAATTGTAGCAATTCTCAGTTAATAGATAAAATATTGTTTCAGTAGGTTAAATCTAAGAAAATTGGGAGTGCCAAAGTTTTAGAAGAGATGCCTGCAAATCCACAATTTGATGGAATTTGCATTAAAACAAGGCAGTTTATCTGCCTGTCCCAAACTGTAGATTTACCCACTTTTCAGTCGATAACTGTGGTTCTATTCAGTGTATTAATTATAAATATTACCAATCACCCAGAATGGTCTGTTATGTCGACATTCAGACAAGCTTTAAAGGGAAAAAACATTTGGGGGAAATTTCTTGCCTTGAGTCCGCACAAAGACTGTAAACAGCTAAACTGACTCTGTCTAAAGGTAATAAAAATCCAACAGCACATCTAAAGCTCAATAATTAACATGTTGTATTTGGTTTGTCTAATTTTAGAAAATTCAAAGTTTAAAACTGACAACAGACCTTTGTGCAGACTACATTTTGAGGCCACATTTCCACTCAAAGTCCCAGGAACTACTTTTCAAGGAATTAAACGGTTCCTTCAGCCCATTGTTGTCTGTTTCCACCACGGTCTAAAGGCCCACAAAGATTTGGCGCATTAATGACGTACGAAAAAGCAGCTACTCTTTTTTCACGTCATTTTTTCATGTAACTATAAAACATCGAGCAACTTGTGCTGCTCTTGATCGTGATTAAGACCATGCTTATGTGTCAAGGCACAAGGAACCAAAAAAAAAACCAAAAAACTGGTTTGCAGCTCCAGATTTTTATAAACCGTGGCTGAAATAAAATGCTGTGAGCACCAAACCAATCAGCACTGTAAGCTCCACCCCAAAAGTTCCTGTACTTTAGGAAAGTACTTCCACCCAGAGCAAGGACTTCTTGGAGGGTAAAATAATGTCCAAGGAATTTAATTTAGACCCTGGTCCCTGATTCAAGCACCTTAGTTTGAACCGTTCAGAGTATTTCCACCAAAAGTAAACTGGTTCAGAACCTGAAAATTGGGTTTCTAGCTGGAACCACAACACATCTGGCGGAAAACAGCCCATAGAGTTCCTCCAAAGGTTCCCGGGGAAAGTCCCTGTGGAGGACACTCATAAAATGATTTGTTGTTTTAACACTTTGGTTTGGTATGGCTTTAAAAATTGTTTTAATTATTGAACTACAGCGGATTTTGTCACCTTTGGACACAGTCTAAACAGCCGTTTCCTCACTTCCAGTCTCTGTGCTAAGCTAAGTTAGCTGGCTTCATATTTAACTGACAGACATGAGCGCTATTGATCCTCTCATTTATCCAACTCTTGGGAATAAGAGCATTTCCCCCTAATGTCTTTTCCTTTAACACTTTACGGCCTTTGAAAATACAGTATTTAATTTAATGACCAGTACCTCTCTCATGAGGAATCTTGTCACTGTCCAGGTTTGTTTCTAATTTAATGGAGTTGTGGGAAACATTTTGTATGGATGCTTGAAACTTGTAATGGATGTAGATATAGATGATATATACAGCATACACACAAAGACACACCTGTATCAAATTTCAGTACTATTATGAAAATATTTTCTTTTTCATTCAGAACCGTTCATTACTCTTCCTTGATACTGTACCTAGTCTTATGGTAAAGCCGTAGTGTGTTCCTTTCAGTTCTGTGGGAGTGTGTATGTGTGTACATGTGCACTTGTAACCGCTGGGGGCGGGGGTGGGAGGGGGCTACGTGTAAATAAATCAAATACAGTTAGTGTGGAGGTGTTTCTTTTGTGTCAGTGTAAGTTAAATATTCTAAAATAAAAAAAACGTATTATTCTCTATTGTGTTTCATGGTACATTAAAAAAAAAGGAAAAAGTAGTTTTATCTTACATTTCAAATGCTTATATCTCTATGGCTTCTGGCGATACCCGTTCCATTTTATAGATTTGTCAGCACAAAATGCAATAAACCAATACCATTTTATTACAGCAATTGTGTCTTGAGTTTTTAATCATGTTTTGACCATTGAAATGTTACAAATTAAAAACACAAAATATAAAACACAACAGTCCAAGGGTGAAAAAGAACTAAGGAGTCCATCAGAAACCAAAATGTTCTGTACTTCACACACTTAACAGTTTAACTTGCATGTAAGAAGACTGAATAATTATCTTCTGTCTAATAGTTGAAAATACAGACCTGTAGATAGTCTGGGTCGTCAAATTTAAGTAACTGAACACAATATCCAGAATAAAATAAAAACTTGATTTTACAAAACATCCCTATGGTCTACCTATACACAGCTGGTAAATTCACTTCACAGAGGATTGATGTGTTTATTTTTGTTAGGGGAGAGGAGGATCTCACATTAGGAGAAGTAATTAATTTACTACACCCATCAGTAACGGGGATACATGGACATGGGCGGGACCTGACCCATGCTAGGTGCTGGTCTGGGGGGTGGAGGCTGCTGAGAGGCACCAGTGCCCACCAAGTGGTTGATAGATGGTCCACTCTGAATGAGGGTGTCCAGAGCTTTCTGTACACTCGGGTTGTCAAAATTGATCCCTGAAGCAGAGCTGGGGGGTCTTTGACCAGCTGGTGGGACTGGCATGCGGCCTGGAGGGGTGCCATAACCCTGGGATGCAGACGGAGGACCAGGCATGGTTTGGCGGGGTGGGTTCTGGGAAGGGACCGGGCCGAGGGAGCTGTAGGCCTGCGCCTGAGAGACGGCAGATGGAACTGCGCCTGCCGATGCCCCGGTGCCACTGTTGAACAGGCTGAGGATTTTAGCCTGCAGCTCCTGCTGGTGGCTGGGGTTAGCTGCGGCACTTGAAGCAGCTGATAAGCTGAGGTGGCTGGACTGTGGGGCAGTGAGAGCAGAGTGGGATGGAGGAGGCAGTCCTGCAGCTGAGGGTGGAATGTCGTGGTGTACTGCTGCAGGAGGTGCAGCATGGACTGGAGCTGTAGGAGGAGTTCCAGTTAGAATTTACTGCTCTGCACACAACAGTATTCAGAAAACAAAACTAACAGATTAGAGCATTTTTTCAATTATAGTTCTGGCACAGAAGAACACTAAGGATAGTTTTCACATTTTTATGTCTACATTGACAACAAGACATTTTTAACTGCTTATGAAATAGTTGCAATTTAATACTGATGCCACTGTATGACCTACACAAGTTAACGACAATCCGTGAAAAGATTGGCTATTTCTATATTGTTGTACTCATTATCTGCCAGCCTGAGCTCACATTGTTCCAGTCACAGTGATTTGCATGTTAGCCAGTTAAAGGAAGCAGGAGATTTTTATTTAGATCATTTTATTTTTTATGTTATATTTTGGGGCTACAGTGGTGGAATCACAACCACTTTTTTCACATGGGCCTCAAAAATCAACAAAACACAGCTCCTTGCAGAAGCTTTTATATAATACTTGCATGCTGAGATGGACACTGAAAGAGTTTTTGATTGTTCTAACTGTTCCTCCTGGTCATACTGGCAGAAAAAAAAAAACTTTTCATAAAACTACAATGTAAGGGGAGAAAATCTGCAGTCTGAATAAAAACGCATTGTGGATTTGAGCTGAAGTTAACAAGGCTTCAATAATCTGAATTATATATATATATATATATATATATATATATATATATATATATATATATATATATATATATATATATATGGGCTTTTATGCCTTTATTTTGATAGTATAGCTGAAGAGTGGACAGGAAACAGGGTGAAGAGTGAGGGGATGGCACGCAGCAAGGGGCCGCAGGCAGGGGTCGAACCAGCGGCCGCTGCAGAGGACCGACAGCCTCCATACATGGGGCGGATGCTCTACCAACTGAGCTAAATGGCTGCCCCTGAAAACTAGACTTTTTAAAGCGAAAATTAAACACGTCATTGATTTGCACCTTTATTTTCACAAGAATAACTTGTGATATTCATAAATATGTGGATATATGGATATATATGGAATAATTTTATATTCAATCTGGACTTGAGGAGAAAAATTAAGAGCTTGGGCAATTTGTCTACGAAGTTGATTAATAATGTTAAATGACAATGTTTGCCAACGCATTGCAACGAACTGCAGCGCCTGATCAGAGCATGAATTCACCTGGATAACATGCTGCAGCTAACAAACTTCACTTGTGATAATGAAGTCTGGGAGTATTTTGGACTGTGTCACTGGGCAAAAGTTCTATAATTATCGTTCAGCATAATATAATTCAAGCTGTCTGAGAGAAAACTAGACCTCTTTACTAGTGCTGTCAATCGATTAAAATATTTAATCGTGATTAATCTCATGAATGTCATAGTTAACTCGTGATTAATCGTACATTAATCGCACATTTTTATCTTATAAATGTCCCTTGAATTATCATTTTAATACTCTTATCAACATGGAAAAGTGGATAGGCTTGCTTTGTGTAAATGTTTTTTATTGAAAACAACGTGTAGTGTTATATTTCACACTACTTAATGCACTAGATTCATACTTTGATTTGTCAGAGATGCCGCATACGGACGGATTTACCTCCATCAGCTGGCGGTAATGAAATGCGCTAAATGCATTTCAGACGCTAAAATCTCCCGAAGAATCCAATCCAAACATAGATGAATGAAAGGTTGTTTGTAATATATATAATTCTAATTTGTGATCACTGACTTTAAGCCGACTGCATCTAACACAGCGACACGCACCGTGCAGCCTTGATGGAGACGCTGTAACGTCTGACCGCAAACAAAGTAAGTGATCCGTGTCAGCTTAATATCATGACTTTAAAAGCACCGAATTAACGAATTTCATTATAACAAAATATGAAGAATTGTAAAATATAATTTCTTTGAGGCTGTTCAGTCAGTCTAACGAAGATCAAGTGTGGCTTGTTCAGTCAATATTGTTCATTATTGATAGTGCTGAAATTATACTTTCTGCCTAAAATAATCGATACCTTGATAATACACTACCTACCAGCCTTAGGGTGGAGCAGCCATTCACTACATGATTTGTTGTGAAATGCACACACATGAATGTGGCGGCTGCGGATTCGTCGTCGAGGCCACACAGCTTATAAAAACTACAAGTTCACTTGGTCACAATGAACGTTAATCTCGCGATAAAAAAAATGACGCCGTTAAAATTGATTTGCGTTAACGCGTTAATAACGCAATATTTTTGACAGCACTACTCTTTACCTTTTCAAGCTTTAGAAAAACTAGTTCATGATGGGATGTTTGGGCCAATCACAGGTCAGTTAGAGAGTTGACTGCTGGAGTCTCATTCCCAGGTTGTTCAATACCAATACTACGCTTTGGATTCAACAATCAATTATCTTCCTCCAGAGTTGCTCACTGCACCTTTAAGCGTGTATCTTCCAAACTCACAAGCTTTTTAGTGCAAAATTTACAGTTTCAGGACAGCATTTTCCTGTTGCTCTGCATTAAAGGTACAGTGACACAAAGACAAAAAAATAAATAAAACTAAAACACTGCAACTTTGGAAAGTAACCCCCTTGATGTGTCTCACTCAGACTGCTGAAGCCTTGTGTTAACTACAGCTCAAGTTTGGAATGTTGAGCACAGAGGCATTTTTAAGGAGAGGATCTTTTTGGAGTCAATATGAATGACTGCAGCCATCAAATTATACTATATACTATTTTAATGTACATAAGGGTATGTCAGCATTGTTTGAATAACAGACTTGGGGAAAAAAAGTGAACCTGTTCTTTAATATGACACTTTTTTCCCCTCTTACCTGAAAGAGGGTCTGTAGCCCTTCGTACCAGCCGGTCTCTTTTGTCCTTCAGATATAAAATGAGACTGTCCAGTTCCTCTGGTGTTACAAACCTACACAGCAACCACACAGAAAAAAAAATTATTTCAAAAGTTGAGATTTTTTTTATATAACAATGTGTGATGAGCCAAAGGAAAACTGAAATTCAAAGTTTTACAACATGCAAACTGTAACTTACATTACATGTTACACTGTCCACGGTTCTGATTTTTAATTTTAATTAATAATTTAAGTTAACTTAAGAAGTTACGTAACACTTTAAGAAAAGACATTCAACCAGATACCTGTTTTCAGACAGCAGTGTGATGGCAGTGAGCACAGAAATAGGGTGGCTCTCTCTGTCTGGCTCCCTGAGTAGGACGTCGTCTGCCATCTTGGCAGCCTTTCTGGCGATCTCCTCGCGCTCCTTTTCACGGTTTTCAACTTTGTAGGCGTCATAATTGTGGGCAACCAGCATCATGGCATCCTGCATCGGCATGTTTCGATGCTCTACAGCAACAAGAACACAACAAATGTAAGCAGGTAAATCAACACAAAAGGTGCAGGTTTGAAATGCTGTCATGTTTATTTTTGACCAAAAATGGCTCAACCAACCAGCAGGTGGATATTGTTGTCCTACATTACCTTGTGGTGTGCCAAACAAGATGTTGACAGTGCAGGACCGGTGGACCTGGTGCTGCTGGGTAATGATGATGGCAAAAGGAGTGCGGGCTCGGCCTACATCCTCCAGTGCCTGTGTGAGTGAGACTTCTGTGTTGAGGAAGATCAGATCCACCACCATGCCCAAATCACGGACCTTCCGCCCGACCGTCTCAGCATACTCCCTACAGTTGTTTTTGAAGAACAAGTACACAAGCACAAGCACACAAACACACAAACACACACACACACACAGGAGCGATATGAAATGAAAATATTCCAGGTACGTGTTGAATATTTACAGACGTTCCTGCTCAGATTTGTGTTTCCAGTACAGAGAGTGGACATACTTCTGTGCCTTGTTGACGACAATCACAGAGCAGTCAACAGGACGGTCGGTGTCGTAGCGCCGCTGGAGTTCTTCATAGTACTGTCGATACAGTTCATTACGCCGACGCTCTTCTGGTCGAGCACGATCATCTACAGTAAAGAGGTTGGGGGAGAAGTGGCAAGTTTTATGTCAGTATAATTTTCTGCTTTTGAATACACTTTTAAATTGACTTTGAAAAACAATCTGATCAAGCCTCTGTCAAGTAATTTAAGTCTGGCCATTGTAATATGGCCAAGTGCAATATCAGAATCCCAGAAGCAGAGCCAAATTGCAGTTTTTTGAAAAAGGAAAAATGTGCTAAAACAGCATTATAAAGAGATACTGTAGTGCTGCATGGATGACCTATATCATGCATCAAATTTGGCCATTTTAAATTTTCTGTTTACTTTATCAACCACGTATAAGTGAGAAAATGGCTTTAACCAAACTTCAAGACTGTTGTAAATCATTTCAGCTATTTCCCTTGCCCACACTGATGCAAAAATATATTTGACAGTGATGATCTTAACAACATATTATTTCAAGTATCAAGTATATAAGTAAAAATACTGATTCATAAATTCAGGGAAAAGGGTTCAGACAGTAATTAAATTGATATGAGTCTCAGCAATCTTTCTGAAATTTAATTTTCCACTATTTTTCTTATCAGGCATCTGACATACTGACTGAAATATTAATGAGACAAGTCTTTGATTTGTATTTTGGGTAAATTAACCGTTACATTGATCGATTAATAAAAGCCAATCTTAAAATAATGGATAAATCAGTGGTTAGATTTGTCGTCTAATTGACAGAATACTCAGATTAATCGTTTCAGAAATAGATGCAACCCTATAAAAAATATATATAATTTTACAAGTGAACACCGTTACTCTAAAGGTGTTTCAGTAGTCAAACCAACGAAGTATCTAAACAATGAAATGAAGCATGTATGCTCTAGAGGACACCTACCCTCTGGCTCACGACGTCCGTTCCAGGGATCTCTGTAGGCGTCCCTGTAGGGTTCATCCTTCCTGCGGTAATAGTCTTCAGCACCGCTACCACTGCGGTAGTATCGGTCATAGTCATCTCTGTTGTACGGAAACATTTCAGGTTCAGACAACAATGTAATCATGTCACTCTGAACTTCAAACTGAAGGTCTGACTGTCAGTACTCACCTGTATGCTGGATCCCGTGGGTCAGCTCTTGGGTCAGCTCTGGGGTCAGCTCTGGGGTCAGCTCTGGGGTCAGCTCTGGGGTCAGCTCTTGGGTCAGCTCTTGGGTCACTTCTTGGGTCACTTCTTGGGTCAGCTCTTGGGTCACTTCTTGGGTCACTTCTTGGGTCCTTGTCTCTGCTCTCTGAGCTACGGTATCGGTAATCGTGGTCGCGACCAGGCCTCCCTTCTCTACCTGGGTCCCTCCCATCACGGCTGTCCCGAGACTCACGTCCTTCGCGCCCATCCCGAGGCTCACGTCCATCGCGGCCATCGCGCCCATAAACGGGTGAACGTGACCGAGGCCGGGGCTCTTTGCTGTCCCCATAACTGCTATATGGGCCCCTGAGAGAAAAGTTATCAATTAATGCAAGGAAGGTTAGAGTTTAGGCTGCCTATGAAAAAGTACAGAGAGTAACAGGAACATCTGTCCACGACTGGTGAGGACAGGCTTACGGTTATTGTAAATCTAATAAACTTAATCTCTTTTTATTCAATATGGAAAGATAGGCTAAGTTTATTCACACAACCAAATCGCATTTGCAAAAGGAACTAGCACAAACTCAATCCAGAAGGTGATTCCGATAAACGTCCGTTCAGCGATATTTAGAAAATGTCCAGTGGTCCATGTACGCAACAATATCGATTCACCGACCATTTGAGGTTCACTAACCATAAAATACACAAGTACCTTGACCGTTTGACCTTATTTTGCGCATTTAGCTCATTTTGCTCTTCAATGAGCCACATTACAGTGCTGCTGCAAATGTGAGGTTGCAGAAATGCATGTTTGCTTGATTTTTTTCCCTCAAAAATAGAACTAAAATAGAACTATAGAGGACTTCTACAACTTATTACCATCACCTTGGACAAGAAAATATTCTGAATTGCATAGAAAATTCAACTCTTTGTACATATGAGGCTGTGAAGAATGAAGAATTGAGAAGTTATGCAGTTTCTAAGCAAGCTACAGAAATGGAAAACATGATTTGTCAGTCATGTTAAGTGCATGACAACAGTTGTACTTCTGTCTCTTCAGTTCTCCTGAGAGTTTGTCTTTTCCGAAATCCCTATTGTTTGTCTTCTTTCCTTCACCTCAAAAAGTTTTATTGCATTCAAAGAAAAGAGTGGTTAGAAAAAGGATTTGTTTTTTAAAGACTACTCGGATTGAGCAAAAATCTTTTAATATTTATTTACTTCGTGTCACGCTATTAAAGTTCAATGCATTTCAATAACGCTCAACTTAAAAGGCACAAAATGTGCTTTGAATTGAAACAGGTACCACAAAGCAATGTTTCCATTAACAGCAAATTTCCTGAGAACTGCAGATTACAACAGTTAAAATTCACGATCAGGAACTGAATCATTAAAAATAAGCATCATACACATTGTCTGCACAGTCTGTGATCATATATACTTGCATGCCCTACCTCATACACAAATCTCCCCAAAATTTCCTTCTCAATGATGTGTGGAATGTTTTGCAGCATACACTGATCCTTTGTGGATTGGCATTGTTTCAAAGTGGTCAGCTGTGAGCGAGTTACAGTACCACCACACAGTACAAGTATCAGAGTTTAATCTTCAGTCGACGAGGCTTAATATAACTGGCCAACATGTAATAAATGTATACTCCTATTTTTTCTTGTTTTGCTTGTTTGTTTTTTAAAAAAGGTACCCTGTGAAGTTTTTGACCACTAGTAGCAGAATGGAGCAATGTTTTTAAGAATGGGTCCCCGTTGTTAGTATCTCGTGCCGGTGCCCAGGTGACCTGACAGCCTTGTCGATGGTTTTATGTTGTTCCACTGATCGTTAGTTGCTGATGGTAGCATGTCAAGAAATGCAGCAGCTCTGTAGATGTTTTCAGGAGGGAAATTCATTCAGCATAGTCATGAGGCCTCAAGGAAACACACAATAAGTTTTGTGGTGAAACAGTAAATGCAAAAATAGCTTAGTTTTTGCAAAATACTTCACAGGGTACCTTCAAATTTTCTCATCACTGTAGCTTCCTAAATCAAAATCTGTTGGCATTTAGGCTGAGGAACAACTCCCCAAAAGCCAGGTTTAATAAACACACTTAATTAGTTTAAGTTCATGTTGTAGGACATGAACTTGCTAAACAGATATACGGCATTTCCTTCGGCTGGAAAGTTGCATATTTGATCTAAAAGATGGTGTGGGCCGAATCACACAAAGACCACAAGT
Organism: Lutjanus campechanus; assembly: GCA_027495735.1. Taxonomy (NCBI): domain Eukaryota; kingdom Metazoa; phylum Chordata; class Actinopteri; order Lutjaniformes; family Lutjanidae; genus Lutjanus; species Lutjanus campechanus. The sequence continues at coordinate 3,809 of JAJHUR010111872.1, read as the reverse complement.
GTTGAAAGGTAGTAAGGCAAAAATCTCTGAGACAAAGACACACTAAATTACATTCATATGGCTCTTTTCTTTATTTCAACAGATCTGGAAATTTGAAGTTAGCGTGAAATATTGATTATCCAATAACCCACCACAAAACCATCTAATGGCACACCAGCTTCCATCGAGCAAAATTCACCGCTGGTGGAAATGAAAGTTGGGAAAGTTATACGCAAAGTTATACCGGCAACTCAGACTCGATGATAGTTCGTCACACCCATTTCGCGTTACTTTACCTTCGTGGAGGGCTCTGCTGGGATTGAGGTTTAGCTTGCCGTCGCTCCACTGCCATATTTACATCTGAAAATAAATCAATCCAAACGTTGAACATAACAGTGACATGTAAATCAGCTTATGCGTTCACGCAGAATGGAGTGGCCGCGTCAACACTTCCACGATCCAAATGAAAATGAGCTCCAATATCCAAGCTTGAAAATCCAAACTGGACGAGTCAAAATGCAGCAAATCGAGTTGCCAAATCTGTCGAATTGAGTTTAAGATGAAAAAGAAATGAAGAAAATCTTTTCTTCCCATCAGAATTGGCCAAGCACTAGCAGAGCCTGGACAAGTAAATTAGATTTTCAACTTGAAATTTGGCCTCCAGAAACTCCCAAAATCACAAGTGCCACTTTAGTGACATTTAAATCCACGTTGAAGAAAACTGCAAGACAGTGTTGCAAATAAAACAAGAGATTTCAGAGATTCAGGCTTTGCCAGAATTTAATATGCACTTGTTTATTTGCTTTGTAAGCCAATATTATAAACATGTCTACAAAAAGAAAGGTTTAAGTAGAAAATCAGCAACGCTAATCTAAGCCTAGCTGTAGGTCAAATCATACAACCTACACATTGTGATGTTAGCTGTGGGCAAGCACTGAAAAGTCCACTTTCACCATTGTTGTTATGGGCATTTCGTTTACTGGATGCAGCATATTACATCATTAAAATGGTGTTTAAAAGAGCAGCTTTTTTTTAAAAAAAAAATTCCTTTAATAATTCTTAACAAAATGAAAAAATGACATTGCTAGTGTTCAAACAACCTCTTTCCAAAGAAAACCATTGTTAAGCGTTAATCCTTTAGAGAGCTCACTTTTCTTTGCTGCCATTTTTAAATCACCAAATCCACAACAACAAACAAATATATGCAGACTTAACACTTTTCACACAAAAAAATAATAAAAAATTAAATTAACTTGGTTTTGTTGCTTGCTGTGCACCAAAAAAATCTATCCTGTTTAGCCAGACAATCACACCTACTACAGTTGAGGCTTACCTATTTTATAACCTTTATATATTCGACCCTTTTGGGCCGCCTTTGCAGCTTCGGCTTCCTCAATGCGTTCAAATTGTACAAATCCAAACCCACGAAACATGGACACGCCTGGAAGAGGAACATTTGAAGTGGTACAAAGGATCATTTTGAAGAAAATTTTAAATACCTACCCACTCTACAAAATGATCGGTAGGCACATCATTACAAATTTTACTGCACATGCTTGCATTTCATGAAAGAACATGACTCATGATGACCAAGTCAATGCTACTAGGCATCTTTTAGAATTAATTTTGAAAATATTCCAATGGTTGTCACATTAAGGGACAGCCTGCTTGGTTCAAATTACTGTCATGAATTGAAATTGACAACTTATGACTTATATTGCATTTACTGACCGACTATCTTCCCATACGGGTTGAACAGGTCTTCCAAATCCTTCTTCTCCATGTCTGAGGTTGGCAAATTCCCAACAAAAATTCTTCTCTCCAAGTCTCTTGGATCATTACTGCTGCAGGAGCGTGAAAAACGCCCCGGTGATGGGCTGCGGCTTCTTCGGCGAGACATAACTCGATCCCAAGGTTTACTGGTTTCTTTCTTTGTGCGTCTCAAATGCTTGAAAAAGTTTGGTTTGTTCGGTAAAAAGCGTCTTTAAATTGTCATCCACGATCCTGAAACATGTCAGTGAGTTAAGAGAAGAGATCAAATTCCTTGGAGGGATAAAAAATTTTAGTTGAGCAGAAATCTCAGATCAAAGTCACATCAAAGTTCAGACAATGGAAATGTTGGGGCAAATTCATTCTAAAATATAGATAATATTAAAAATTGAAATAAATAAGTGTTGGTTAAATCGCAAATTCCTCTGAAACCTTGTGTTAAAACAACATGAATGCGTCCCGCATTGTCTCTGGTGCTCATTTGCGCCGCAAGATAATTTAGATGAATGCTTCACTGGACCTTTACCTTTGTGGGAGCTTGCCTTGAGTTATGGCACAATGGACAGCAGTGGGACATCAGTGTATGATTAACGCCAAGTATGTTAAACAAATGAAAATGCAAATGCACCATTCAAATTTGGCGCTAAAATGGACTTTGGTCTGATTTTTTCCTTGCGCTAGAAGGTGAAAGCCTTACATAGCTAGCCCACAATTTCACCTCACTCATTGTGGTTTGGCAAATCTCTTTTGCTTGACACAGATGTCATTTCCTGTTGTACCGCAGATGAACCATTCCTCCTCAACTACCCACAAAAATCAGTTTCTGATAGAATCTTGTTTAAAGTAGTTATTCACTGGGTGCAGAGGTGGTAAATCGTGTTCAAAATACTTCCTGAACAATTCCACATGTATCTGTATGGACTAAATCAATTCTCAGGAGATGTCTAAGCCTGAAATCTTGTTGTGAAAACGGATCATGAAAGACGCATGGTATTATAAAGCTAGAGATGTCAGGCTATGTGTTGGAAATACAATGAATAAAGCCCTCACAAAGTGAGTAATTTTCATTCTGTGAGCATACACATCCATTTTAAGAGGAAAACAGTCAACCTGTAAATGTTTGACAGTGTTTGAGAAAGTGCTCCCGCTCCATGTGGCTCGACTGGTTTTTATATAAAGCACACATCCATGCCTGACTGGTTGCTTCTACATCAAGACATCAAAAGTGTTTAAAGAAATGGCTTCGAGTCGATGGTGAAAATGCACATTTCACAAAATGCAATACGATGCCAGAAACATTTCACGCAAAACAAAATCGCAAAGTTATACTGCAGCTGTTGAAAGGAAGTGGGGCAAACTGCTTAGATACCCACAGAGATACAGACAGCATCAACTATGCAGTGTGCTAAACTGTTATGAAACTCTGCCTCCACAACTTTAAAACAGAGTCTTGGCAATCAATAGTTAGAATCCTAGAGTCAGATATTGAAAATGTACCATGATAAAGTCACACCGCCCATCTCATCTTTGTCTCGCTGCAGCTGATAAGTTTCAGTTATTTTTGGCATGAAAAATATGCCCTGGTAGGTCTCTAGGATTTCACGAAACGCTGTTTTCTACAAGTCGAAATGAAGCGTATGTACAAATGATCCTCTTCTCTTGAAATGTTAAAAACGTCTTGAGGAAAATTGCATTGATGAAATGAAAACATGGGCTTATGGTCACGTTGAAAATGCCAAAATTCAAACGCTTTCTTTTGTTCAAAGAAACCAACGTTCTGACAAGTCTTCGAGATAAATTTATGTTTTTATGTGGCATAAAATACAAAATGATATCAGCAAAAGAGAATCTCTACAGTTTTTCAGTCCCAACACACATATATTACAATTTGACATTAGAAAGGAAGACATTTCTGCTACATTTCATTTATGGTTAGAGGTCATCTAAATAATGCTTTGTAGGGAGAAGCCCCTTCATACCTTAACTTGGACCCGGATGCCCTGGATTCTGTGTCCAACTAATTCAAACCCAGCACTCGTCTGAAAGGAGGAAGAAAGGAA
>JAJHUR010111871.1:0-56456 GCA_027495735.1 Lutjanus campechanus | reverse complement strand
ACATAGTCACGCCGGCTCTGCAACACCACATTGGCTGTGTGTTTATAAAGTGTTTAGATCCATTTCTCCACTTCACAGGCAGCAGAGCGGGACTGGGAGGAGAAGCGGGCCAGTCTGACACAGTACAGTGCCCAGGACATCAACCGGTTGCTGGAGGAGACCCAGGCTGAGTTAATGAAAGCAATTCCCGACCTGGACTTTGCTGCCAAGCAGATCAAGCCGTCCTCTAACACACCATCCTCCCAGAATTCCCAGTCTGGGGCAGGAACCCCAGAGCACCGCGTCAACAAGCCCCAGCACAAGCTCTCTGGGAAAGAGGGAGGGTCCAGGCGTGGCTCTGGTAAGATAGAGAGTTCAGTGCTCCAGCCTGCTTCATTATAGCAAATTGCCTCTTCAAATTGTCAAGTTTTTAGGAGCTAAGACAAACAGCTTTGTTTTCAGGGTAACCACCATGCATTTTTAAACTAATCCAATTAGTTCTAAAATAGTTGTACATGCCCTGCAGGTCATCCAATTTTTCCAAGAACATTTTCCCTGCGCTGAAATAAAATATGAAAAACTGGAGCTACAATATTAATTTTAAGAAAGTTGGTTAGTTTTATAAATGCAGGAAGTCCCTCAATGTAGAATTCAATATTGAATAAAGTAGGTTTTACACACTCCACATAATATAATGCTTACAAATGGCTCCAAACTTGTTCTAAGAACACTGTGAATGCATTACATAAGTGTACATGACAGTGCATCGTCTCTGTATGCACAATCATAAAAAATGCAAGTCATGAAATAACAATGCACACATCATTTCAGCATACACATTTACAAAAATACAACAAATAATACATGAAGCTACACAATACACCATATCTTATTAATCTACTGCAGCAAGCACCACCCTGTATCATATTCTACTGGATCATAATTTCTCAAGATGCCTGAATTACTTCCTTTCCCAGATGAGCTGACAGTACCTCGGTATCGCACAGAGAAACCCTCCAAGTCTCCTCCTCCTCCACCGCCCAGACGCAGTTTCCCGTCTTCTCCAGGCATAACCACCCGCAGCGGAGAGCCCCTCATCCCTGGAAAGAGTATCAAGGTAAGGCAAAGAAAATTTACATTATCATGCAAACTAAGGACAGGGTGATCAAAATAATTAATTGACAAATGTTTTTGTAGCCCCAATTACAATGCCATGGTCACCCCCGTACCATCACAGATGCTGTTTTTTGCTGGTAACAATCTGGATGGTCCTTTTCCTCTTTAGCCTGGAGGACACAATGTCCATGATTTGAGTTTGTTGATGCAGCAATAAACTGTCCACTGACAACGGGTTTCCAAAGTGTTCTCAAGCCCATGTCGCATCCTTTGTACAATCATATTGGTTTTAAATGTGGTTCTTAATGTAGTGCTGCCTGAGGGGTCAAAGGTCACAGACAATCAACACTGGTTTTCAGCCTTGCCCTTTACATGCAGAGATTTCTCAGGATCCTCTTTTAATGATATTATGGATTCTAGATGGTGAAATCCCTGAATTCTTTGCTGTTTTGTGTTGAGAAACATTGTTCTTAAACTCTTGGATTATTGAACCTACGCAGGATTTTGCAAAGTGGTGTACCTCTCCCCATCCATGCCCCTTTCTTAGGTGTTAACCTGCTTACATGTTGCAGGCATCAAATACAGAATGATGTTGTACAAAGAAATGGTGATCGGTGTTCATTTATTGTTTTGTAAGCTAAGGAATATTCTTGAGAGATCAAAACATTGTGTTCAAGGTGCTGACATTGGCTTCAGATGCATTTAAAGTCTTAACTGTGTTTTGTGCGATCATAGAAGTCTGAATCTGAAGAGACTGAGGGCCAGAAGCCTCACGTGAAACTGAGGAGGGCCGTGTCCGAAAACCCTCGTCCTGCATCCACGCCCCCGACACTTGCCTCTGGAGAGAAGGAGGAGAGAGAGGAAGAGAAAATCGCTGCCGAATTGGAGGTAAACTAAAACATGGGTTGTGTATTATGTTAATTATATCCTCGATGGGCTGTTGCTCAATGAGTGGGAAAACTGCACTCTTTTTGTCATTTCTGTTACGTCCACAGTCTGCCACTGGCTTTTGCACGCTCACACACCCACAGCAGACACGCTCACCATCGTTACCACATGTTCAAGCAGCAGGTGCCATATGTCACCCTGCCCCTGGCACTGGGAAAGCCCAAAGATCACATACTGCTCAGTCACACACATCATCACCCAGGGCTCACAGATCACAGCCAGACAGATGGACCCTGATGGCTGCTTGGACTGTGTTTGAGACGGCCTGCCTAAAATTTGATACAGAGTCAACAAAAACTCATTTTGATTATTCAGTCGCTGTTGTCTTTTTCGCCTACAGTTTATGACAGCTATTGAACCTCCCTTTTCCCTTCCCAGCTGTTTGAGAGAGCCCCACTCAGGCTCGCTCTGCCCCTGCCTGTTAGCCCTCGCAGCAGGAAAACTGCACCCCCCTGCAGACTAGACCTGTGGCCCTCTGAGGCCCCAGGCACTGAGGTAACATGCTGGCTGACCCTGAGTGCTGTGGATTGCTGCCCTCTTAAACTTCTGTCTCTTTTCTTCTTAATTGCTCCACCTCACACAACCACTTACGAACCCTCCTGCTTTCCCCAAGAGACTACTGGTTTTCTGCCGGGGTCCTGATTTTTGCAACATTTTCACTCTTTGCTTTTCCGATTTCTGGTACTATACAGTGTGGATCAGCCCTAAAATATTGTAATCAGATTGGATCAGGTAAGGCTAAATGTTGTGGTCCCATTGTGTTTTCCAGTTTAAGATAGTCAGTTATAAGTAATCTGCAGGCAACTGTTTGCCAAAAAATGTCTACTTATTATTTTGTTATTTTCATTCTTTAAAAGCCACCAAAGTGCAGGATACAAAGTCTGTGAAGCTAAACTGTTGGGGGGGGGGGGCTTTGGTTTCAAAATATTCCCTATTGTTGTGGTCTCAAGATTTGCAAGTATGCACAAAGTCTCTTGTTCATGTGGCTGATCTGATCTTCCCAACACCCTCTAGAAGTGTGCAGTGGTGTCTGAATCTGCAGAGACACTGCCCTCTGCTTGCATTTCTTTATTTTCTCATTATTTTACTGTGCTCAGGACACTCGGGACCAGTTCACAACGTTGGTATCCTACATTTGGTTGGTATTTTACTGCAGTGTTATTCAGCAACAATCTATAATTTTGGCTCAGGAAGCGTCCTTGGTATTTGAGTATCAACATATAAACACAAACCTGTATGCACAATTAGTCCCTTTGTATAGTATGAATACATCAGTCCTACACACATGAGAGAGAAAGAGTGGGTTTACAGTTGATGTTGTGGTGTTTTTCTGCAAGTGAGAGCCAGTTATTATTTGTGACTAGTAATTAAACCTTGAACGCTGTGTCAAACATCTGTCCAGCTGTGCCTCGCTGGACTGCTCTAGACTTTACATGAGCTGCATGAGACAGACCACACAGGCAGCACATCAGAGGCAACAGTCAGGAGCCCACCCACATTTACATACTGATACTAAGGTTAAAAGGAAGTTATATAGACATACATTACATACAAGTTGATAAAATCATTCTTTTCTTTTGTTTTTTGTTTTTTTGTAGTCATATTGTTGATTGGTTGTCTGACTATGCAGTGATCCCATGCAGAAAGTTGCTGGATTGTGCAAAAAGCTAAAACAATTTCAGTGTTTAATTCAAACCTCAAGTGCTTTCCTCATTTATAGGGAAGGCGCTTGTCTCCTGTCCCCCACATCGTGTTGACAGAGTGTTTGCCAGCTTCACCCACTGCCTCAGAGGATCCTGTCAGAGACTTAGCAAATGACCCTGCAGACGAGAGTCCATCACAGGACTGGACTGGTCATTACACTGTCTGCACGACTCAAATGTCAAGAGAAAAGGATTCGTTTGGAAACCCCCCTCAGCAAGAGCGAGAGCGGCTTAGTTTCAAAGAGTACGTGGAATTAAAACTTGAGATCGCCCTGCTGTTGACAGAGCTTGACGTGAGGGTGGTGTCTTCAGTTGAGGCCCAAGAGCTCAGCAGGGCTGCAGGAGAAGCTCTGCAGACTCTGACCATCTCAGCACAGACTAAAGAAGTCTCTGAGGTCCAGCTGAGTGAGCGGCCTCTCCTAGTGCTCCTCAGGGAAGAAGGAACAGTCAAGGAGGCCTACAGACGGCTGCATTCCCTTTTAGAGTCCAAGCCGGTGCCCAAACCCAGAGTAAGATCCTCCCTCCACTCAGGACAACCAAGCCCCCTGGTGGAGGCTCTGAGGAGAGGGATGGAGACAGGGGACAGTGTGCTGACACTACAGCACAACACTGGAATTAAGACGATCCCTGAGTCCAGTGACTCAGCTAGCTCTGCGGACAGTCTCAGCCAGAGGAAAATGAAAGAAGACATCCGACGCAGCACCTACAGGAGGCTCGATAGCTTGGAGGAGACCATCCGTGAGCTGGAGAACACCTTGATAGAGATCAGTGGGCATCCAGCTGCACAGCAGCTCTACACTGAGACAACCTCTGCTGCACAGGTGACAGGCAGTCCGACCTCAGAGACCAAGAAGCCGCCAGTCCCACCCAAGCCGTCCTCTGTGAACCCAGCATCGATCCAGGTTCATTTCTTAACACCTGCTGTGCAGCTTCCTGCTCTGAACCAGCATGCTCTATTTTCTTTCCTCACTGCTTCTCTCTGGGTGACTGTTGGAACTTCACTTTCAAGCTTCTGATGTCTGCTCCCTGACTAAATCAGCATCTAATTGTATTTGAAATCGAAAATATGTAAAAGGGGACAGACAACAGACTTCCTCCCTGCTTGTCTGCTCTGTGATTAGTGCTGGAGCTGCTTATCCTGCTGAGCCCAGGGATGTTAATTGTTTCTTTATCGATCCGTTCTGGCATCTGTTTTCTGTCTGCATATCTACTGTAACAGTTTCACCTTTTGTTACACCACACGAGCAGTAAAAAATAAACACATAGATTAAATACATATTGTATCTAATTTCCTCCTCTTTTTTTCTCCTCTTTACTTGTCAGCTCTTTGAAACAAATGTCCTCCTGTTTGTTCTGTCTAAAAATCGAATGTTTTTCCCTCAGAATCTGTTTTAAACAAAATAATGATGGTACATCATCTGTTTTGCTGTATTTGAACAAGCTTAAAGGGATAGTTCAGATTATTTGAAGTGCAGTTGTATGAGGTACTTATCCGTTGTCGGACGTATCATCTACAGTAGATGGCGCTTGGCACGCCCCCAGTTTGGAGAAGCAAGCAAGTTTATTTATATAGCACATTTTGTACACAGTGGTAATTCACTGTGCTTCAGACAGTTAAAAGGACATCCATTAAATAAATACAATTAAAAGATGGTAAAGCATACATAAAATACTTAAAATAGAAATTAAAAGGAAAGCAGCAGGAGTGCTTGTAGCCCCTTTTATCCAAGCTGATCCAAGCAGTGTGGGCATAAAGCCGCCTGACATAACATAGAGGAAGCATGCCATAGCACAACAGCACACCAGTCAACAAGTGATTCTGCTCATTTATAATTACACATACAGCTAATAACCACAATGAATTTATAACATAAAGCTTTTTATATGTTCCTGGATAAATGAGTTGTTGCTTATCAAACAGATAAGTTAAAAAGATCGTCCTTTGTGATGATCTGTGGGGAGAGATTTCTCTCCTCCTGCCTGTCTGCATGTGTCCATTTAGTGCATACAGCTCTGCGTCAACGCTGCGAGCATGTCCTCTCATCTCTCTCCGTCTCTCTGCTTAAACACAGTTGATAATTATGTGGAATAAGCTCGTAATAAAATTTAAAAAAACACAACCACAAACTGCAGTACGTGTAGCTCAACAGTGTCCCGTGCTGCCAGCTTATCCTTTTAAAACAGATGTCGACTCAGTTCTGTTACTACTTCCCTCGGCAGATCAGAGGTGGAACAAAAATGACCCCTCATACGGCCTCTGTAACTTTTACATCGAGGTGGAATAAAGGTACAGCATTCCCACCTTTAACACGCTGAGTAAAAGGGACTGGTGTAGGAAGCTAAGCAGTGACGGGGTCATCAGCAGCACATTTTCAGCTACCTATTTTAGCCCATCTAAAAAAAAAGTGTCTGTTTCATACATGCTATGTTTAGAATATTTTCACTGAATTACCTTTCTGCTAGACAGCCCTTTCAGGCAGAAAACCGCCGTTATACAAGCCAAATATCGCTCTCTCGAAAGCAACCAGACTCTTGGTAAAATCAATCATTTTACCTTGTAGAACACAGAAGTTGCTGGTCTACCGCTGCCTTGATTGTGTGACTTTGTGTTTTAAGAGGTTAGTTCACATTCACAGAAGTCACACAATTACACTAACTAACAGATTGAGCCCATGGTAGACCAACAATTCCCATGTTCTGCACAGTAAAATCACTATTTCTGCAGTGTAGTATAGTGTGCATAGCGTGCACTTAAACTGATACTGACTTTTTCAAGTGGGCCTTTTTGTAAAGGTAGAATCAGCTGTCTGAGGTGTTTGTAAACACACCAGAAAGATACCAGGATGTCAAATACCGTCTGGAGCACAGCAAATTAATAAGAAAAATAAGGAAATACAGGCAGAGCGCAGGCTATCTGCAGATACAGACACCACCACACGCTTATTGTCGGTTATAAGTGAAGGGATTATGTTTATATGAGTCTGTACATTGTTTCTAAAGAAAATGTTCCATATTATACCTTTAAATTGTAAAATACGCTGACCCTGTCCACAGCAGTACATTGCTTAGCTTGCTAAACCAGCCCTCTCTGCTTCTCTAAGCAAGGGGCGTAGTGACCGCCATCTACTGTAGGTAATACACAGACTATGGATAAGTACCTCATGTAAACGCACTTCAAATAATCCGAACTATCCCTTTAAAGGCATGTTTTATGAACTGTCACATCATAATTGCAGAAGAAGAATTAGTGTTTCCAGAGCACAGGAAGACAAAAAAACTGCCAACAACTTAATTATCAATCTTCTTACTGAGAACCTGCATGAGGACATAAATCTATTTCTTATACCAAAGCCAAATATCACTTCTAATACACTTCTTGTTAATATCTGATGACCACATGTTGAACTCTATTACCAGACATTGCAAGTAGCCTGCTTTCAACTCACCTCCAGTTGACCGTAACACAACAAAAGATTAGCGGTAATCAAAAGACTTATTGCGCTCCCGTGTCAGCTGCCACTTCAGTGAGGTGTCTTGACAGCTCGCGTAGTATTCCCTGTTGCTCTGAATGTAGCCTCCCACTCAGGGCAGGGCTGCAATACTTTGACAGTCGCACTGTCATGGTGAGTTTCAGCCCCTCTGATGTAGAGCCAGGGAGCGCTCCCATGGGCATGGTTGAGGATTACAGAGTCTTCACACATTATTTCATCACTCCCAACTTCAACCACGTTCATCATTTCAACATGACCCCTCTTCCTCCTCGTGTCCAACGTTTGCTTGTGCGCTCACCCAATTCGCGCTGACAGGCGATCTGCTTTCAAGCCCCTGTACAGTTCAGTTTTTAATTAGCACATTAAATATATATTAAATGTACTGTATATTTTATGTCTACATTTCAAAATTCTGCTGCACATCAGGAGAAGAAAGGGCTTAGAATGAAGACAGGCAGGTTCCAGGTGTCTTTGGATTACTATAGCAGAGAAAAATCTGATATTTGACGCCTCTACAGTTAATCTTTTATTAGTTTTCTCTTCAGCTAATGGCTCTGTGTGCACAAAAGGCACAGTTGGATGGAAATGTGACTGAATATGTATTTGTTTTTGTGCGTATTAGAGACAGTCGACAGAGTAACTCAGCGGGAAAGATCATTAAGCACACTGTCTCGTGGATCCTGCGGTGAAGCCAGGCTACGCAACGTCAGTTTTGATGCTGCGTTTCTATGTACTCGTCTTTGTCATTTTCTACTGATAGATGGTGAAACTCTCTGAAGTGTGATTGTTCGGTTATATCAGCTACACGCTCTGATCTTAAAAACCTCATTGGTCTCAGGAGACCGACTAGCTCGCTGGAATCACACTCCGTATGGAGCTGATGTGTGTGCGTCTGAGGCGTAAACTGAAGCCACTGAAGAGGAGGAGTGAAATGTACAACCGTGTAGTGTGTGTCCAAGGTCTGATTCAGACTTCTCTTCTCTTATTCTCTCCTCTCTCAGGGAGGGAATGGTGTTGGCAAGGTTTTCCACTCGTCAGCTGCCTCCAAACTGAAGCAACTGCAGCAGAACAGCACAGACAAGACTAAAAGTGGCAAAAGAGAGGACTTCCTGAAGCTCCAGGGCCAGCAGCAGGTATCGTCTTTATATTTAGCGCTGTCAGGGCCAATGCACGCTTGATCTCGCAGCGCCTGTGCAGATGGGACTGTACGGTACTTTCCAGACACTCTCAGTATTAGTTGCCTTTTTTGGTGGTGGCAGCCAAGGCCGTAACTGTTTTTTATGTATTAAAAAAAAAAAAGAAGCTTGCACAGAATAGCGATATAAAATGATAAAAGTGAAGATGGTGATCATTATAAAAAAAAGTCATTGCATTTTACTGTGCCCTCTGAAACTGGGGCAGAGAGAGGCAATGATCTGTGCTGGCTATAAATCAAGAATGATGGAACAGAAAATTCTTTGGATGTGAGAGAAGTTTTTAATTTTTCTTTCACATTTACAAGCAAATTTGGTGACCTTGTTCTTCATATAGAAACATGATTTGTTATAAACATACCTGCCAGCAGGTAATTAAGCCGGACCCAGCCCAAAGCAAGACAACTAAAAAAGAAGGAAGGGAAATTATGTCACTGTAAAACTTTTCATGCTCTGCCTGTAGAAGCTCACTAAAACATATCTGCATCTCCCTATCTCTCTCTTTCTCTTGTATGACCTATGATGAAGAAATCGCTCGAAATAAATGAAAAAAGAAAAAAGAAAGAACACACGCCAGAGAATAAAATACTGCTTTTGCTGTTTGTCACAAAATTGCATGACTGACATTGCATCTCCCATATGATTCAATAGAACTGATAGAATGGGATTTTCCCTGGATGTTTTTGACACAAAGATGGCAGTTTGCTTAAGTTACAAAAATCACAATTTGACAGATGAAAGTCTTTCTGTGCACATTTCACTCTCCTGGCTCTATTTTTTAATAAAAGATAAGTCAAGAATGATGAAAGAAAAGAACTTTTTAATGTGACCAGTGAACACGTACCAACAGGTGGTTCATTAAATGCTGAGTTTTAATAATAATAATAATATAAAATAGAGGAAGCATTTAATTATAAAAAGTGTGTCTTATTTGTCCAGTGAAACAGGTCTAATAATAATTGTGTAAACAAGCTATTGAAAAAAAACATTATTTTCAGCTTCGATATTATGTAAAATAATAATTATGTAAAATTAATTGCAATGAAAATATTTGTTTTACATGAGACCAATTTTAGTATAATTTTTTTTATTCATAACTTTCACTAGTATGGGAAAGTCAGAACAAAGCCTTTGGCAAAAAATAAAAAATAAATAAATCAAAGCCTTTGCATTTTTATTGCAATTTTCAACAAAGGTAGCAACACAAAGGTGAACCACCTTTGTGTTAGACAGGCAGTTCTACAGTGATGTAATGTTCTTTCCTTCTTGTTTAGTTTCTTCAGTCCTTACCTCATGATATGAATATGATACGTTATGAAATGTTTTCTATTTTTGGACTGTTAGTGACCTTATACAGTTTAGCTGGAGATCATACACAGGGTCACTGTGTATGTAAGAGCTGTGTATGCCTCAGTTTCGTACTGGCCCAATCATAAGAAATGTGATGTTAATTAACTGCGACAACAAGTAGTCCACCGACAGGCAGAGTGAGACAGGTCCTGGAGAATATTTTATCGCCTAAAACAACTAACTACAGGCAAAAAATACAATTTCTCCCACTAGGCTCAGATGTATTTCGACTATCTGACTGTCTTGAACTTGAATGCACGTTGGTTTTGATTCTCAAACTACAGTACGAGAACCACTGGTGCAACTCGAGCTCCCTTTAGTGGTGGACTGAGGAATCTCCTCAAACTTTAAAAATGAAATAAATTAATTCAAACCCATAACATTAAATGCTATAAAATTTCAAATTAAAACACTTATTATGAGATGACTGACGTGTAATTTAAAATAAGTTTTATCTCCTCCTGTAATCGGGCTCATGAACATAGCGCACACGTGCTGTATGTCATCCATGATTAGTTTACAAGGTCAACTGTGATAGCAATAAGCTGCTGCCTTACTGTGAATGCAGTGCGGCTGTGGCTGTAAACAGACAACAATACATAATCTTCTTATTATGAATAAACCTTCATCCTGCATGAGCTGTCTTGTAGCTGAATGGGGTAAACTTCAGTCATAATGGTGGTACTCGGAGAGCCTGATATTTTCAAAGGTGGTACACAGTGTTAAAACTTTGAGAAACGCTGGCTTAAAAGCTATAAGTGAGTTGAGATGGCCTTGAAATAAGGGAGAAAAAGGAGCGAGTTGACAGGTATGGTTGTAATGGTGGTGGCACCTTCACGCGCCTTCAGCAAGAATGTCTGCATCCAAACCCGTATATGCAACCCCTCTGTATTTTACACACCAGATCGAGCACAAATCGCTTCTCACCTCCACACGGTCTCGTCCTTGCCCCCACAGAACCGCTGCACGTCTTCACCACGCTCCACTCCTCAGTTTACATTTCACCCAAAGTGTCACTTTAAAATATATCCACTTATTTATTTTTTGTTTTTGTTTTGGAAAGACAGTGGTCATGATAAACTGAATTTTTAACAAGTTTGGCTAATGATTCGAAATTCTTTGATGGCACATTATTGTGACAGTCTCATTATCGTGGGTTTTGTCGAAATAGATCAAAGGATCCTCTACAGGCTTTTTGCCCCGCAGAGAGACGCGTGTCAAACATGTTACAGTGGTGGAGGATTAGCACTTCAATTACTTAAACTGTGCTTTTATGTCTGAAAGTCTTAAGCTACCTCTAATTATAGTGTCTAAACCCATTAAAATTTATCAAAAAACACCCGTATTTGTTATTATATTGTTTGTATTACTATAACAGAAAGATCAGATAAGAAATCAGCCTGATAACACAGGCCTAAAAATATATAGTTTAAGTCTGGATTATATTTAAGTCTGAACAGGTATTAAAAACTTCAAATGACTAAAGTTTGATTTCAGAAAACTTGCAAACTCCCTCCTGAAGCCTTATTCTATGCATTTATTGTTATGCATTTACTAGATAGCTGGCTCAACATATTTTCTTTTAATTTGCTAGCATTTTATAAAATAAGATAAAGGACTGGACATACAGTAAGGATGCTAAATGGCCTCCAGAGTTGAGGAAATTAAACTGTTGAAGCATGTCAGTCCAGTAAAGCCAAGGGAAGATTTTTGCACCATGCCTGTGCGCAGGGGGAAAAAAGCTTAATGTCAGTGTAATTTGAAAAATAACGGGAGCAGTGAAGTGAACATTAACCTCCATACCCCATAGAATTTGACAGAGCATTCAGACCCGAATTCAAGCCTTGAAGATTGCAGACAAATGAATGCGTTAGGCAGAGAGGGAGAGAGATCGGAGAGATGGGGAGAGTAATAAAGCTTTGGCCGCCTCAGACTGAACGAAGATTGTGAGGAATCTCTGCAGCGCCATGTAATAATCGCCCCTTGAGTCACTGGCAATCACTGATTATTCAATATGAAGAGGACAGTTCTCCTTTCCCCACCATTAAGTCTTTCACGTTTCCTCTTTTTATGTCTCTTTCCTTCTTCCGCTTTCTCTACTCTGCAATTTACACAGAGCTGCCCCTTTTTCCTTTTCACTCTTCCCCCGTCGGTCTCTCTCATTCACTGCGATTTGGAAGCAGAGTGGATTCCTACACTTGTGCAATGAAAGCAAAATTAATCCCATTATTTCAGTATGACACTCAAAAATGGCACGCTCCCTTTGTCCACAAACTGTTCAAAACAGTCATTGTGGAAAGAAGCTGCATGTGTGAAAGCGCTATCCTCAGAGGGACAGTGGACGGTCAAAGCTAATTGTCAGCGTGGGCAGTCGGTGCCAAGCCATTTAGGGTGGCAACACACCACAACTGCATGACTAATGACAAAAAGAAACAAAGAACCAGCTGACTTTTACCAAGACAATAAACCGTCAGCTGTGGCAATGTTCAGTACCATATGTATTAGATGCAATGGGTAGTTGACAGGTTAAGCAGTCTAATACTGCACCAATCAGTAAAGGGTTGGCGAGATTTTGCCGTTTACAACTGCCAACCAGTGTACAGCAGATATACAATTACAGCTGCAATTATTAGTAGATTCATTGATCAGTTCTAAAGTAAAAGTTCTGAAAAGGGCATTTTTAAAATGAAAATATCTATAATGAAATTAACATGATAATAAAATTATGATATGAAAATTCATGAGGAAAATAACTGCATAATCATGAGCTGAGTTTTGATCATTTGTTCAATTATTTAACAAATAGTTGGTTGATTTATATATATAAGTTTATTTATTGTTTTTTCTAATCTATTTAATGTAGAACACTGGGGGTTTCATACAGTGTCATTTACTGTTGCAGGAGCTTGGTAGAAAATAGCCACACAAATATTTTAGTACCCTTTTCAAACATTACTGAAACACAGTGCTGAGAATCTAGTGCTGTTTTATTGGTTTCCACAAGCTGTTACATTTGAAATCACTTCTGTTTGGTCAGATTCCTGATGTCTTTAATGTCAAACCAAGAAAACAGCACAGAGCCTGACAATTTAGCTTACTGATGGATGCAGCCAAATCATTTTAAATTCAGTATAATGAAACAGCTGAGCATGGACTATGCTGGAAAAACACGCTGATTATCTGCAGCTCATCTCATCGAACTATCAAGGCGGCTGGCTCACTCGCATATATCCCTTGAGAGCTGATTAAGAACTTTTGCCGACCCAATATATTTATTTCACCCCTTTTTTTTTCTTTACACGTCACCGACATTGTGCTCATGTCCTCTGTCTGAGGAGAAATCCTAATTATAGCCACTAAAAAGTAAAGCAAGGCAAGATAAGTTTGTATAGCACATTTCAACAAAAAGCATCAGGACAGAGGTCTGGATGGTTTATAACATTGCAGACAGTATTTTAGCTCTAACCCATTCACTACTTTATAAACTACTTTATAAAGACCTCAATGCTGGAGTGATGTGAAGCACTTGGTCGTGGTTTTGTTGAGGACATGAGCAGCAGCATTCTGAATCTGCATATAGTCCCCTGGTGATATATAGTTATATAGATTTGTGTGTCGTCTGTATAATTACGTTTACCTATTTTATTTGCATGTAGGTATTGAACAGAAGAGGCCCCAGAATAGAGCCTTGGGGAGCTCCACAGGTTTTATCCGCTCAAATCTGTGATTACTATAGAAACAAAGTGGTCCCTGTCTTTTAAATTTAAACCAATTAAGTACTGTGCCAGAAAGCCCCAATCAGTTTAAGAAGCAGGTCATTTTGGATGAATATATTTGTGCAAAAAGTCTCATTCTTAGTCCCATTCTGGGATCCACATATTTTGCCTTACTATTGAGCTATAACCTAAAAATGATCCCTGTTTTAGCAGCCACAGAGCACAGTTCACCCTCAGACACACATGTGCTGATCACATTTTTGATTGATATTGTTGTTCTGACTATCAGACTTGCCCACCATGGGTGACCTCTCTGCTTGGCCCACAAATGAAGGTAAAGGTTTCTCTTCTCTTGAACTTTTCCCGGACATAATCCCCTAAACTTGAACCCGAACTTTTACCCTCCTTCTCCAGTTCCCATTGGTGTTTTCTCTTTTGTTTCCGCTCGCCAAATGATAATTGACATTTCTAGGGCGTCTCTCAGTGGTCTCCTGCCTCCCATCCCCAGCTGATACATGAATAGATCTAAATATATAAGTACCTTTAGCATCAGTGGCATTATACATGCAGTGACAATGACATTTCCCACCAGTTCATATGAAAGGCAGCTGGTGCACATTTACATGTTATGAAAGCCAGCTGGAGAGACAGTTAAACATTTTAAGACATCACTGTGGACCATCTGCAATCAGCTAAAACAAGATGCACTGGCACCGCTTTTTGGTTTCATGCGTTTAGCATTGCCAATTTCAAGATTTTTTTTTTTATTTCAATCAAGATAAAATGCTGGCTGAATGAACACTGTGCCCTCCAGTTAATCATCATTTTGGATTTTGGGGTCACAAAATCCCAAATTTTGCTGATTGGGGTGGCCAATCGGATTTCAGAGGTTTTGAAGTTCAAAGGGGTGGATTTCCTGGAAATGCATCCGGAAATGCTGTCGTCCAAATAGACCCTTTTTGGGCCAAATTTCATGATTATGTCACAGGGTGTTAGTTAGAGGCAAAATGAAGGAAGTCAAACATAAGAGTAGTAGGTCACATAACCAAGTAAAAATGTCATCTTTCTGTGTTCTTGGGTGCCAGAATTGAAGTATACCAGCTGCCACTGCCAGTCAAAAAACAAAGAAACAAACAAAAAAAATTAAGATGGCTATGATTAAACTCGATAAGATGAAAGCTGGGAGACGTGTGCGAGCTGTGACCAAATAAACAAAATGTAGTCACAAAATGTCAAGAAAAGGAAACACACACACACACACCAATTTCCTTATTAAACAGAATTCAAGTTTCTCTCTTTTACCAAACAAGGACAAGCTTTAATTCCCTCGTTAACTCTGTGAAACACACTTCATTTAAACTCAACAGACAGAAACAAAATATAACTCACTCGTCCAGCATTTCTACTGTTATAATGATCACCAACTCTGGTTTGGTCAAAATAAAGCCTTAATTCACTGCGTTACGTGTGAAAACAGTCTGGCTCAGGCTGTTTTCCTTTCGCTTGTCCTCCCAGTGCGGAGCAGCGCCTCTCACTCTACAGACCATTAAATTAGCGAAATAAAATGATAAAATCCCCCCAAAAAACCAACTGGCGATGGAATCAGCCAGTAGTTGATATATTCATCCTGTCGCCCAACCCTATGGCAATTGCAGAAAGATGGTCCATCCATTGAGTGAGTGTGTGCAGGTCGGCCAGTGTGCTCCAGTTAGTTAATGTGTCAAGTAACACTTGTGGTCCTGGAGCGTTAGTGACTGCACATACTCAGCTATCCAGCCATTGTTAAGCGACAAGCCAACAAAGCTTGCTAGCTAATGTTAGCTTATGTTTGGGGAATTTTTCTGCCTCCATCCAAGACAGACTTGATCATTGTAGCATTGATGCTCAAGGTTTTTTTTGCACAACATCAGGTTCTTTTGTTAGCTTTGGCTCTGATGATATCTGTGTGTGTTTAATTGCGGGTGTTAAAATTAACAGAGCCTCTCTGATGGCGCTCTGTGCCGCTGTGCTCGGCCTGTCTGCTCACTAAAGCTTTACTCTGAGGTATTAGAGCATTCCAGGCATGAGGAACCTTCAAATCAATGTGCTGGATAAGAACAGACAGTTCAAAGCCACAATTTCTCCCCGTTTGCTTTGGCACAGATCAAGGAGGGCATGACAATGTGAATCACTTTCACGCCGCAAAGCCCTATTTCCATTTCCCATTTGGCCTCTTATTACTTCTGGTGGTAAAACAGGCTAGTTAAAGGTGCTGGGCATGAGTTTGGGGGTTCTGAAGACCTATCCTGGGAGGCTGTCGTTTGGCAGGCAGCTCTGAGTGCACGAGATGAAGGGCGGCCGCTCTGCCACACTCACAGACCAGAATAAATGCGTCGGCCGGGCTTGAGAGGAGTTCCTGAAGCAGAAGGAACAGCCCCGCTCTCTGGGGACGGCTGGCAGCACAGGCTCTGGAACTGCAACAGAGCAGGTGAATGCCTCCCAGCAGCGCAGTCTAGACTAGCACACCTGCTCTCCTTTCATACAGAACTAATCCCCGTAATCCCTAAACAAACACATTTTAGAAGTTTTTGAGCCACAGGAAAAACTTCACTCCTGTTGCTTCTTATAAGAAGTGTAAATAAAACTTCCCTACAGTGTAAAATTGTTTGCAATAAAAAGCTAGGTTTGGCTCTTTAAAACAGACTCACACTCTTATCTCACCCTGTCACCACTCTGGTGTATTTTGCTTGTTTTTTCCCTGCACATAAAACTTACAAACTGTCTCTGTCAGAGGCATTCAGCATAGCTCCACCTGCAAAAGAGAGACAAATACCTGTTGTGAATGAGTTACCCTCGAGTCTCATGCTTTTGGAACAGTGCCATCTACTGATTCATTCCAGCATTACATCAAGGAACTGAATGTGTGATGCTGTCTGTCCATTAGGGCTGGGTATCATGTTAAAAACTTACAATATCAGTACCAACGCCAGCCACCCTTGTGGTTTGACTGATACCAATATAGTATTTTATTTGATACCTGTTTACCGACTTCATTTGATGCCCAACATGGGAATGGAAGCATTCCTGAAATAATCCTTCAACAGTTTATGCATTCATTCTATGATGTGCCACAGGTGTGAAGTGTAGCCATACTTTCAAATGTTTTGGTGGTATTTCAACTTGCTGAACTGTGAACTCTGTTAAATACACCACACTTCACTTCACCACACCACAGACTGTATTGCAGGCCTGTTCAATTACTTTTTTAGAAGTAATGCAATTTTCCTTGCTCCCACAATTTCATTGCAAAAAAAAAAGCCTAAAAACATTGCAGCACAGTTTTGTTTTTGTTTTTTTAGAAAAGCTGCCATGAAATCAGACTAGTTCAGACTAGTCTGACAGGCATTAACTGATGAAGCTTCTTGGATGAGAGGCGAAACGTCTTCAGTGACATACAAACAAGTACACTTGCCTTGGATTTAATCCTTTCTTGAGATTACAATGACCTGGACGAATGAGCACATTCACAGACACGCCATGAAATCAGGCATTTTTAGGTCACAACGATCCCAAAAACATCCCACAAAATCCTGGAGGGACTGAAAGATCACTTGCAGTGATCGCCTGTGAGCAAAACAATACAAAGAGTCATGTCTTGGGATTTGGGAACTAAATCTATCTTTTGACTGGATAAGTTTCAATACTACTTGGTACTGGATTATCTAAAACAATACCTTAGAGGTATTGAGTATTGATACCCAGCCCTACTGTGCATCAGAATATTTTGCATTTTTTAATGAGTCGTTTTTAATGGCTATCATTAAAACAAGTGCAAAAATAAACACCAGTGTAATCTGAGTTGTCACTTAGTGTTGCACCCTGGGACAGAAGGTGTGTCTATCACTGGTTTGGTCATCATGTGTAGATGGCAGCCTGTCTCGTGGCTTGCATCACACATGCTGATATCAACCTGAATAACGATCTCCTGTGTTTGTCTCTTGTTCTGTTCCCTATCCCTCACCTCCCCAACCCCACCCCACTCCCTTACCCCTCCACTCTCTTCTGACACCTGCGACCCACCCCGTCACTCTGTGTGAACCCGTGCCGCCCTGCACCCCCCGGCCTGCCCACCTACTGTACCCGTGACCCTGCAGCAGTGAGCGACCTGTCCGTGTCCAGCCTCTTCAGCTTCCTCCTCCTCCTGTTCACCTGACTAGAGAGCTACGCACATCCATCTATCAGCTTCTTTCACGTCTCCAGTGTTTACTCCGCAATCTACACTGAACCCCAATCTGTGTGCATTTGTGGATGTGTGTGTGTGTGCAAGCATGCATGCACGGGCATGTTTGACTGTAATGGTAAGGGAAGGTGCTGCAGGGGACAGTACCCAGCCAATCTGAAGACTTTAATTTCTCATGATTTTCCCTTTGATCCCTGAAAACCTCCCCTCCCCCACCCTGTCTTCTGTGCTCCACCTGAAGGCCTTGGGGACCAACAGCACCAGTGGCAGTATTGAGCCGTACCTCTCTGGTATCAAAACGGGCATTTTCTCAGGCCGAGTGCCCTCTCCTGCGGCAACGTTTGCCCCCGGCCTGAGGAAGTACCCGCAGGAGGGGGCGATACCCTCCCTGACAGCCTCCTCCAGCCAAGCGAAGGCCCTGCTGGCGAGCCTGTCTGCCTCTGGCCTGAGCGCCGAGGCCCTGCTCCTCTCCTCCACTCTCCGTCATCACCGCCTTCTACGTGAGCAGCGAGCCTCCTCTTTGCCCCTGCCCAGCAGCCAGTCCTCCTCCCCTACTCCCCCTGCTACCCCCTCTTCCTCTTCCTCCTCACCCACCACCCCGACTCCTTCCCTGTCTCCCTCCTCTCCCGCCCCCTTGAGTTCCCTCACCCTCTCTTCTACGGTCCTCAAGCGCGGCGCTTGTGGCGAGGAGGGTGGCAGCATGTCTGCGAATAAGGACCTCGCCCCTGGTAACTCTCGGTGATGAAGAGGAGAAGGATGAGGACATTCAAGCACCATCACATTATGAACCATAAATAGAAAACAGCTACATTATAGAAAATTCCAGCATTTTTTTACTCTAATTTTCTTTCAGGACTTTTTGGCCTTTTCTTCTGTTTGTTTTTCATCTCTACTTTTGGCCTCACTCCAGTATGCAGAATCTTCATCTTTCCATGGCAAGAACTACCCCACTGTAAACGGAGTCACAATCTTCTTCTTGGACAATTTTCCTACTCTTATCTTCTGTTCCATGGTTCCTCTGCAGTCCTCCCACGCAGTCATACTGCCAGTTTGCCAGATAGAGAGCGCACAAATGGGCCTCCCCTCCAACCAGCTGCCTGCTGTAAGCTGATGTGGTCTGGATGGATTTACTGACAGTAGCAGTCTCATATACACCCTCACTCAACGGGCCGTCAGTGGAGTAGACATCATCTCTAGACTGTGACTTTAATCATAGAAAATAGAGCTGCAATAATCACCAAGTGAGTCCTGTAAATGTGTGTGTTCAGGATAATATTGCTCTCACATACCTGCATCACCTGGCAGAATGTGAGCCCACTCGGGTGAAAAAAAAGAAAAAAAAAAAAAAAAGATCAAGGTGATGATTGTGGTTTCAAGCTGTTTTGTGTTAAGAGGCCATTTGTGGATTTTCTTGCATCACCTGTGTTTTAAACTCTGAACTGGTGCTACATTTTCCCCTCTGTTTGTACACACTGTGGAAAGAGTTTACATGACAGTTCTCGCTCCCCGATCTTTGACCTGCGCTTTGCTGCGAGTGTACATTCCACTGTCTGACAGTCAGCTTTGATTCCACAGCACACACTTCGAATATGTATATGCTTCCCGACAAATCGAAAATTAGGACGAATTCTTGAAAAAAAAATCAACTTAAAAATGTCAACAAAAGCACATCGTAGGGGAGTCCTCTAACAGCACATTTCTATTTGAAATAGAACAAGGGGTTACAGTCACACAAACAGAAGGGAAAAATGCAAATGGTGAATTGTATACAAATGTTGAATTTCTGTAAATGTGTATTAACTAGTTAATTATGACAATCAGGATGTTTCCACAGTAGCATCTCTCTGGCGTTCGAGCACCTGACATCAAAAAACCTTCCCAAAGACTCAAGCACACACAAGCAGTGATGAATAATACACACACATTCTGTCACACATGCACACTTGTAAAGCCAAGCTGTTTGTAGAAGCACAGACTCTTTTTTTTTTTTTGTTTCAGCAAATCTTGTGTGATGATTCATCTGTCGCACCAGTGATAAAGAGCACTCTGGTTAAAAAAAAAGAAAAAAGAAAAAAAAAAAAGAGAAGCTACGTCGACCAGAACACGATTTTCACCCTTTAAGGAATCTGATCTACAGAGTGTCAGATCAAGTAGTTTCTTTTGGGACACTTGTTTCTTTTAGACTTCAAAGTTCGTTCTCAGCTTTCAGCCATTTGCAGGTCTTATTGTAGAACAAAATGCTTTCTTTGAACAAGAACAAAATGTCTCCTTCACTGCACTTCAACATCTACACTGTTTCAACTCTTCAGTAGTGTTTTGAAAGATAAAGAATGTCAATCAGCACATATTTAGATTCAGTTATAGCTTCTCTCTTGACGGGCCTGAGAGGCAGATATAGAAATTAAAAACAAGCACAGTTTCTTCTCGAACACACGACCCTTTCCTCTAATTATGACCTTGTGAATCTGATTAACTATGACAAGCACAAAGCCACAAATGTTTCCTAAAGAAGAAAAAATATCCCTGTTAAATTACCAATATTACTATTTCCTCATTGGTTTAATTACCTGCATGCTGAAACATGAAACATTTATGAATGTTAGGCCTTTGGTGTGCCTTAAAGGGATGGTTCAGATGTTTTGAAGTGGGGCTATATGAAGTACGTCTCCATAGTTAGTGTTTTACCTACAGCAGGTGGATGTCAGTGTGACTCCAGTTTGGGGAAGCAGCAGGAGTACCAGTGTAGGAAGCTAAGAAATGTACTGAAGTGGACAGAGTTAGGGTCAGCAGGTATTTTAGCAACATCAAAAAGATCCTCCGAAAAAAATGAATTTCACTATGAGTGAAGATTCTTTGAAATGGAGTCAGTTACTGATTCCAAATTACACATATTGGGGGATGACATGTGGGAAACGGTCACATGGTCTTTTTATTAGTTAATTGAACATTGCTTATCATGAAAAGACAATTAATCATTTTAAAATCACCATATTTTAAGATGCAATGTAATCAAGTAGTCTGTGACAATGTTGTGTTTAATCTAATTACACATTTTTCAAATGTAATCTTGGCTGATTAAAATTACTTAATTGTAATCTGATTACGTAATCACAATTGTATATATTTATAATATTTCCGCTGCTTTACCTTGCGCTCGGACAGCCTTTTCCAAAGCTGCTGTTGTATAAGCCAAATATCGCTCTCTTCAATAGGCAAAATTAGTCATTTTACCTGTCAGAACACAGGAGTTGCTGGTCTACTGCTGCCTTTATCAGTTAGTTTGTCACATTAACAAATTAATAGATCGAGGCAGTGGTAGACCAGCAACTCCTGTGCTCTGCAAGGCAAAATAACTGATTTCGCCCATGATTTCAAGGTAAAGCGGTGAAAATATTCTATATAAAAAAAGATTTTTGCTGCTGATCCTGTCCACATCAGTACATTGCATAGCTTCCTATACCAGTACTCCTGCTCCTTCTCCAGACTCCCATCTGCTGCAAGTAATGGACCTCATACAACTCTGCTTAAAAAAAATCCAAACTATCCCTTTAATGATAGTAGGTGACGATATCGTTATTTAAAGCACATCAAAGGCTCGTCAGTGATTCCCTAAGTGTAAACCCTGCGCAAGGAACCATTTTGAAGCTCCCTGTTCTGTGTCATTGCCTTAAGGCTACCCACCGGGGAGGTGATGAGGTTGAACGGACAGTCACAGACAAAATGATTTTATTTAATTTATTTTTTTTCCAGTCGTTCGCCAGAATGACTGTGTGAAATCAATTTTTTTGTGGCATTGAGATTAAAACATGTGCAAAGGGGCTCGTGTCAAAGAGCAGGCAGCTTGAGGAGAAGGGGATTAGTTTGGGGACATGTGTTTGAAGGCTACTTTAATAAGGCCGGCTTTGACTTGCCTCGTCTCCATCGAGAGTGCTTGTGATGTAAAAGACCCAAAGAGATGAGAGGAAGGGTTTGACAGTCAGAGAGCCATTAAGCGGCTGTTCTTTCCCCTGCCCCTTTCACTTTGCTTTGTCTTTGGTGTGGAGCGTCTGTGAAATAAAAACCACTTCAGTTGAGGTTATCGTAGGATAGAAGTTTGACGGGCCTCAATTCCTGAACAGCAACAGTGTGCAATATGTAATTAGCACTCTTGCAATTTTACCGAGGCAGTGCTCTTTGCCTTTGAGAAAGAAAGGCCTGTTTGTCTGCAAGGACCTGTTACCATGTTTTTCCCAGTGCCTGTAAAGACTTTGTTCTTGCCAGAAATCCCCAGTTGATCTTGTATTACAGTATTAGATCAGCAGCAATGACAGAACAACACTTTTACCCAAAGAAGAGGCTGCGAGAATGGTCTCGTTCCCATTTTTTCGCAGAAAAAAAAAAAGAACACAGCACTTGAAATGCAGAGTGTGTCAGGTTGCAGCGGTGGCATTTGACTAAACACTCCCCGAGCTCTAACAATGTGCAAAACTGCAAGCTCACAGCACAGCGAATTAAGCCTCACCCTGGGTGCTCTGTAGCTCTGCCAGGCAGGTTCAAGCCCTGGGTTTCATATTGAGTGAAGTCAAATGAAAGAAATTCACTTACTCATGCTGTTCCACACTCAAATCCATAACTCTCTGAGTTAAATTTGCTGCATTTGCGTCTGGTGAGCGCTGGGGAGGAAGTATTCACGCTCGGCTGCTTTCCCCGAGTCAAGCCTGAGATGAAACCTCCCAGAATTGCGTGACAGTGCTCTCCAGAATGATTTTTTCAAGACAAGTGTTAGTGGGCTGTGATTTCAACATGGCTGGAGGCTTAGAGGGCATGTCCAAGACACTCACAGAGAGTGCCCCTGGCAATCAGAAAAACTCATGCAAACTTGAACTCAAAAATAGAAGAAATATACATATATAAATATATCTAAGTGAGATGTTTGTGTATGATATTATAATTGTGAAGAAAAGTGTGATATATATAGGCCTAGATTAAATTATATACTGTAAAATGTCATCATCTCTTCAGTTTTATATATTAGTGACCATTTTGTACAGATTTTTCTTTTTTAACTCATTGACAGAGATATTACATTTCACACTGAGATTATTTATTCATACGCAGAACATTTTTATATTTGTTTAAAAATATCTGTATAGATAACAGTTAGCCTCTGTAATATACACTGAAGTTCATTTTTAAATTCTAGGATTTTCATTACGAACACTGAGTTAGATTTTATGTAATTTTTTGATTTATGAAAAGCTTGTCCCTGAAAACGCTTGTCCAGCTCGTCTGCACCTCTGCCTCCTTACGTGAAGGGCCGCTTTTGAGGTGTAAGAGGATGGACCAGTGCCTGTGCTTAGGGGCTTATTTTGCTACTATCTTTTTTTGTTTTTTGGGGGGAGGGTTGTTTTCTGTACCTGTGATCTGTTTTTTTTTTTCGGTCTCACCCCATCCTGTATTTGTAACTCGGCTCGGTATTGGAGATGGTCAGAAACACAGATATTGTGGTAACTACTGTGAAAGGTCAAAGGCTTCATATTAGAGCCTTGCTGCTTTGGGAGAAGTAACCTAAATGGCTTTAATTTTCCTCTGTGTCATGTTTGCATGTGAACAGGAGTGGTATAAATGTGAATGTGCAAAAGCATTCAGAGACAACAGGTTCTTAATCTTTACAGTTGTTGCACCGAGTGGCTTTAAGTAGCAGCAGAAGTTGTTAAAACCACCGAGATGGAGCAGTTAAGAGAATTACGTGGCGTTGTATGAATTTAAAGTTTTATCTCTTTCTTTGCCATTCTATCTTTTTTTATAATGAACCTACATTCTATAGTATGTATATGAGATTTTTACATGAATGTGTGGATGTTCAAAAATCTTGGCATCAAAAAGTAGAAAAACAAAATTGACTTGTAAATAGGCCGAGTCATTCCTAGCGAGTTCAACAAATTGTTATGTCCAAAAGATGTTTTATTAATAAACTATGACGATGGGTACAAAGGTATATACAAAACAATGCATGTATAGTCTCAAAGCAATCGCACGGTGCAGTCGATTAAAAAATGTTGTCTACATGTTTTCTCAAAAAAATGAGAAAGAGAGAAAGAGGAAAAAGCGGTTCTACTGTACGGTATGTGAAGAGGTTTACTAACATGAAGAATGAGACATTATTTTGGTATCTGTGACGCAGGCATGTTCAGTCTTACTGTGATGTTATGTGACGATGAAGATGATGGTAGTGGCAAGAGAGTGTTGAATGTCTAGAAGGATTCAGAATGCTTGAACGCACCCCAACCAGAGAAGTCACCGGTGATGGTGTACTCTTTCCACAGAGTGATTCTCCCATTTGTAGAGTAGTGTGATATAAGAACAAAAATAATACAGAAGAAAATAGATCTATAATATAATGATATATAAATTTAAAAGCCTACTGATACTGGAGATACTAATTTATCAGTGTGGATGCCATGATATTCTGTGAGAAATGTGTGTGTTTTTCCTGTGAGAAGACAGTAGGCAGTTGAACCTGCCTTCTTTTGTACATAATTTGCTGTGATTGTGTGTCCAATAAAGTGCAGCTCTCTTGTACAGTGGCGACGTCTGATCTTGCTTTATAATGACTTCTGTGCGTCGGGAAATGAGTGTCTGCAGTTACAGAAAATGTGGGTGCAAACTGCGAATGTTGCTTCACACGTCAGGTCAAAAGCTTTATAAAAAAAATTTAAAAATACCGTAACACTTTCTAGGAAAGTTGCAGAGGTGGCAAACATAGACACATTCTTTACTCAAGTAGAAGTACTGATCCAACTTCTTTACTCAAGTAAACTTGAAAAGGTTTGGCTCTGGTATCTACTCAAAGTATAAAAGTAAAAAGTCGCCCCCTGAAGGACATTTCTGCCAACTGAGCCTCACCTTTTCTCTGCAGTCAAGTCTCTCTCTGTCTGTTTCGTTTTATAAAGTCTTTTACATCATTTTTATCCTCTTACATCTTTTTTTTTTAATAATTCACTTTTTATTGCTTTTTAACAGCGCGACAAAAGGACCAACATGAACATGAACGTGAAAAATAACCAGACCCAACCATCAAAATTCCTGATATTAAAAAACAAAAACAAAAAAATACACAAAAACAAACAATAATTACATAAACTAAAGGAATCCAAAAATAAAAAATAACTACATATATATCTACATGCACAAGGTTAAAATTTCCAGAGTCTCTCTCGTCTCCTTCACTCTCACAGTCGCCACCTCACACCGTTTGTCACAGTCAAAACATGATTTATCATTTACAGGAAAATCCATCGGCATTGTTTCTCCAATCAACTATCTAGTATAACATTCATGTAGCGGCCCCATAATTTCATAAATACCTCCTCCCTGTTGTTCAGCCTAAAAATCAACTATTCATAGCTGGCATCCTCTTACAACTTTTTATGTCTGTACCTCTTTATGTCTTTTACACTTTCACGTCTTTGTTGTTTTTAAACTGGTTACGTCCTTCTTTCTTATGTCCTTTTTGTCTTGTTCCGTCTTGTTACATCTGGTTACGCCTTCTTCGTCTTGTTGCATCTTTTTAAACCTTCATGTCGTTCTGTCGTTTTCATCTCATGTCTCATTTCATCTCCACACCAAAGTGACACCAGTGTATGAAAGTTATAAAGACGAGAACTTTTTAAAATGTATTTATTTTCAGTCTGCAGATAGAAATTAGTTCACTATATATAAATCTATAAATTCATACACATAAATACAAAAATTACTCACAAATATTGGCAAATACTTAACGTAACATAGACATTTTTGCAGTCTGGAAAAGATGTAGGCTGAAGCTGCAGCTTATAACGCCTGTCCTTTTAATAACACATTATATAAATATAACAAGATCTGTCAAACTAACAAGCAACAGGTTAGAAATGACAACTTGTAGACAGCTACTAGTGACAAGTGAGACATTATTATTAGACATTTTCCTTTCCAGAAACATAGAATTAATAATCTGTTGCAGCAGTTCTCTATTTGTCTTTATAACTGGCTAATGTGCTGTGTAACCCAGGACTCTTAAACACTGTTGTTACTTTTGCCATGGAGGTATACAGTACAGCATTATGAATTCTGGACTTATAATACATCATGTCCACCATTTATAATACTTTATAAACTTTGTGAGAAGTTGTCATGCATGATTATAAACGCTATAAAGAGCATTATCATGTCTTATGATTGTGCTTATAACGCATTATAGATATGACCTTCATAGAAAGTGTTACTGAGAAGACAAATACAGACACAATGGTTAAAAAATGTTTATTTAAAATAAGGTCATGTTTTTTTTATTACTTAGTAGGCAACAACACTATAAATGTAGAGCATACAAACCCATGAGGCGCTACTAAAAATAATTAGATTGTTTTTGTAAAAAAAAGAAAAAGAAAAAAGATTTGGATTCAAATTGATGTACTGTTACATTAAAAAAACCAAATAGTTTCAACTCAAACTGTATTTACACAGCAAATTCACACTAAAATGTTGGTGAAAATACACACTGCCATAAGGCGGATTATATACTTTGATATGTTGTATATACAGAACAGTTTAAAGTTTCTTCTTTTGTCTGTATGCTTCAGTGTGATTCCAGTTGAATTTGTAAAAAAAAAAAAAGTCTTGGACCAGAAGCGGCTCAAGTGTCCTGGCGCTGTGCCGGCCGTCGACCATCTGCCCGCCTGAATGGTGTGTTCCTCAAGTCTGAGGCAGAGCAAAGACAAGTGAATTTCGACAGCACATGAACATCACACATGCAGCACACGTGCTTAACATATCACCATGTGACTCCTCCCGGAAGCACCGCGTCACTGTACCTGTGATGATGTCCTCCAGGGCGCCGTCCTTCCCCTCGCGTACCTGCGGTTTCACCTGCCTCTTCTTCAGCTCCGCTATCAGGTCCATCTGGGGCATCTTAGGCATCATTGGCCCCTGGCAAAAACCACAAAATAAACACATTCGAAGTCAGAGTAAATTTAGAAACCCGAATGTCACCAGTGAGAGTCACAAACTTATTTCAGTCGCAGGTTTATGCTGCAACTCTGAGACAACTCTGAGAAATATAACACATAAGCCATTAAAGGAGCAATATGTAGAAATTGTGCATCCAAAAAATGAGCACTGCAGTCCAAATAGTGAGTTGGAGCCACAGATTGTACATTAAATAAGTTGAAATCCTATTTAATATACAGTCTATGATTGAAGCAAGTTGTTTCTCCCCACCCACTCCTCCCCAGAGTCGAGGACGCCTAGGCGGGCTGCAGGAACACTGCAGGAGCGCAAGATAAATGCAACATTGTAACTTGACAAAAGCGCAGACGAGTCCTACACTGTAAGTCGATCATCTGTTTATTTATTGTCAGTTGTTGGTCAATGTAAAGCTGAGTGCATTAGGGTTAAGGTTAGGGCAAATAATAACACGTGACGCACCGTAATAGAAATTTCAAGAGAGGACACCGCGGCTGTAGCGTTGTTGTCAGAAAAGCAGGTATTTCAACTTAACATGTTTCATTAATCTCTGATGACATATCATGGTCATTTTATTATTTTTAAATCTCTTCTATATAATTTCTGAAGACTGAAACTTTATTATCTTACCTTCTGTGACCCAGCCTTGTTTGGAGATGGTTGCTCTTTTTCCTCAGTGCTCTCACTCTCCATTTTCTTTTTGTGTTCAATCTCTTGCTGTGCCGTCTGTGTTT
The DNA here is from genome assembly GCA_027495735.1 of Lutjanus campechanus. Taxonomy (NCBI): domain Eukaryota; kingdom Metazoa; phylum Chordata; class Actinopteri; order Lutjaniformes; family Lutjanidae; genus Lutjanus; species Lutjanus campechanus. Next base: position 29,025 of record JAJHUR010111871.1, on the reverse strand, counting down.
AAATGAGGGGAAAATGATTAGAATGAAATGCAGCAATTGTCATGGATAAATAAAATAATTTTACCACACATCCTCACCTTATAGGCCTTTATGAAACGTCCAAACAGCGGGAAAAACATGGACGGTTGCGTGGTTTTGGGGTTCTCTCCGAAATACTCCACCACAGAGCCATATGCCTCCTGGAGGGAGACAGAGTCAGACAACAACATAAAATATATTTCTAAAAGCATGAAATGAGGTGTTGTTTAGAGTTTGGTGAAATGCATGCTGACCTGTGCTGTTTTGCTGTCTTTGATCAAAGATTGCAGCTGCTCACTGTTGACTTTGATGAATTCCTTCAACACGGGGCTGTCGTCCTGCACCAGGAATTCCTTTTTGGCCATTTCCATTCCCCGTTCCAGTGAGCGGATATCCTGAAGGACGCCGTCCAGTGATACTGGCAAAGAAACAGAATTGAGTTTAGTGCCACTCAAAATTTAAGCTGGCACACAAGCTATACATCTGGACAGCCTGATTGTTTGTGTGAATATACCAAGGGCTGCCTTGTCTACAAAGCGGAGCTCAGTGTGGAAATTGGCCAAGTCCTGGTATTTTTCCAGGATGATGTGGGTGATGAAGTGAAGAAGCGTCTGCGAGCGGTCGGTGGACTTGGTCTCCAACAGCTGAAATGTAAAGATGTTGACAAAGTGGATTTGGTTATTGAAGTTTTCTTAAATCAAGACAAGTAACACAAGTTTAACAGCAGCAACTGTGACCACTCACCAACTGACCCCTCTTAAGTCCCGCCCCTTTTCACTCTGTGCTCCAATGAGCTAGCACCTCGGGCAACATTTTCCTTTTCCATCTCCTGTACTTAGATTTGCTATGTGGTAGACTTGTCTTTGTTGAAAAGAAAATCAATGTCACTGAGCATATTCAGTGGGCCGTATAACCAGAAAGTGAACCCAGAAGCTAGAAAACTTTTTTGGCTTGTGCATCAGGCGAGCAACTCTCACTGGACTGAATGGGTGCCATCTTTGCATTCACTGTACAGTATACAGGAGGTATCTTTAACAAATACCCTGCTACAGTTACTGCCTGGCTGTGTGGGTGTTACACTAAATTCTGTGACCTAAATCGTATATATTTACCAACCTAACCCTACAATCCAATTCAGGTCATAGAATCTGATGGGTCACAGAAAATGGTGTATCATGGCCTGGGAGAAGGAAATATTACGGACTGCGAGTCAATGTGTGAATTGGAAAAACTTTATTCGCTTTTCTTATCACTCCCAAACAGAAGTCTAAACGAACTGGCACTCAGCTATGTTGCCGGAGGGAATGTGGAGAAATCACGGTTGATGGTGCTCATTTTTTCTGGTCTTGTCCCTCCATTCAGACTTTCTGCGGCAACAAACATCTCAAAACCCTGGGTTTTAATATCAGTGCAACATTCAAATCCCTCGATCTAAGTGAGGACGACACCTACATTCTGAAGATCTTTCTGGCAGCAAGTAAAAAAGGCCTTTAGAAAAAACACTGGCTTCAGAAAAACTGAATGACTCAGGCAGGATGTTTTTTTAGGTGGGTTGGGGACACGCCCCCCCACCAGAAACTTTTAAAAACTATAGAAAAAATTATGCATTTTAATGCATTTTGAGAGGAACATTAATCACTCAGGAAATAATGTTAATGCCAACACATAGATAAATATTGGACAACAAAGTAGTTTTAGCAATTTGTCACAAATTGAATCAGTTAAGAAATATAATATAGGCCTAACCCAGGAAAAATACCAAGGACATGATATGGGTGTCCTCAGTGTTGGCTAGGAGTCTGGTCCCAGTGCAGTTACACTTAGGCCTACATCTTCTAAAACAGACCTACTGTAGACGAGTCCAAAAGAATTGAGGAAAATGGTGCCTTCTTTTAGCCAATGAGGCAGATCTTTCCTAATTATTGTGAAACATTTTTGTTTTGAATTAGGCAACTTTGGGTTGACATGCTGATCACCTCATGACCTCCCGCTTGTTCGTTTTTTTTGTTTTCTGTTCCTTATTTGATTTTTGATAACAGTCTTGCAAATGTGAAAAATGTTAAAGGAGTAGTATGTAACAATTGCTCGTCCAAAAAATTGGACAATCGGTTGCTCAGTTTAACTGTTATAAACATCTACTACTTCTACAAGAATATTAATGATTTCTTATGACTCAAACTGACACTGTAGCATTGTTGTCGAAGAAGCAAGTATTTCAACTTCTTTTTCTAATCTCTGATGACATATCATGGTTATTACATGATTTATTGCACTACATCACAGATATCTCCTTTAATAAGTAAGTTTAGTTTTTTTAAGTTGCATAGTCTTGCTTTAAAATGAAACCATAAAATGCACAAAAAAGGGCTACTTACCATGTCCAGACTCTGCAGCCGAAAACCGTACGCTGCACCCCTCTTACTGCTGTTCATGTAGTTGCCAAAAGCGAGAACAATCTGGAGGAGAGCATATGACATCACTTATGCAAAAATCACACATTGAAAGCGACACTAGCGCATCTTATTCTCTTTTACTTACTTCTAAGATCTTTTTCAGTTTGGTTGAAGACTTGATGGACATGGACGCAGCAATGATGGAGTCCAGTTGCTGTGGACGAAGTAAAAACAACATCAGTACATCTGTTTAAGAACATAAGTCCAAGTTGCAACGCATTTGTCAAACTGACCGGCTGCAGGCGTTTGACAGTGTCCGGGAAGTTGCCCATGAATGTGAGAGTGTTAATTCGCTGGTTCAGACGAGGAATCTTTCCAAAGCGTAACATAAATTGGTCCTCGTTGGTCAGGTCCTCCACCGGGCGCCCGTCCTTCTCATAGTTAATCAGCAGTTTCTTCTCATAGTCTGATGGGATGAAGGGTTCGAGTAATTCCAGGAAGTCTATGGACAAAGCCTGCTGATCGTACCTGTACAAAAGAGCAGTGGAGGTCACACTAGTTAGTTTAAGAGAGAGAGAATGGAGGATAGCTCTGAAATGATTGTCTATGAAGAACGTACGTCTCTATGGCGGTGCAGATAGCAGATGGATTCATTCCTCCCTTGCGTAAAGTGATGGCCAGATTCTTGGCCTTGTTGCCGTCAATCAAGGACGTCTTACTGGGGGCCTTCTTGACCGACTTCTTCTTAATCTTGGACAGGTCGGCTGAAGAACCCTGGGCTCTGGTCTTAAACTGTTCTTCAAACATGTCCATGTTCAACTCCTGATGTAGACAGAATGACAGACAGGGGGAGTAAGGTGAGACCGTCAGGATAAAAAAACTCTTTTCAAACTAGTTTTCTGACAGGATAAACCAGTGGTTCTTAACCCTTTTCCTTAATGGAATCTTCTTCTATCATTGAGTAAACAGACGACCCCTGACTAAGTTACATATTTTATTTCATATCATAACCCAAATTCAAATGAGTTTGGATGTTGTGTAAGACTTTTTTGACTTGTATTCAATTGAATACAGTGCAAAGATAAGATATTTAATGTCATAACAACAAAGCCTCTCAACATAAAACTGCGGGAGTTTAGGGATTTCACCATCTACAATCCATAATATCATTAAAAGATTAAGAGAATTCAGATAAATCTCTGCACATTAGGGGCAAGGCTGAAACCTTTGCTTGTGACCTTTGACCCCTCAGGTGGCACTGCATTAAAAACCCACATGAATGTTGTCAATAAACACAGTTTGACACCTGGATTACACCACACAAGCAGGATGGAGACATTTTGTGTTTGTTTTGTGTTCTTTTTTTAACGTTTTATCCGTGGTCACCGTTCACTGCCATTGTACTGGATGAGGCTGCTACCCTGTTTCTCCTAAAACTCCAGGGTTGTTTTGTGAACTGGAAACCTTCACCCATCATCACATCGGCATAGTGGTGAGTACATACTGAGTGGATGATTATCTAAGAGTGGAATATCGCTTTAAGACTTTAACATGCAAAGAGAAAGACATATATCGACAACATCCACAAACGCTGCTGACTTTTCTGGAGCATCTGAGATGGACTGACATAATGTGGAACACTTTGGAAAAGTAAGCCACATTTCCACATTAGAGATTGTTTTCAGAAATCAATGACATCGTGAGAGGTACATGCAGATTTTGCTGCCATCCATACAACCTCTTTTTTAGACAATAAAGTTAATCCGTTTGAAAATTAAATATCATGTCTTTATACTGAATATCGTACAAAGATTATAGGTAAAAAGGTTTTTGCAAATCATTGCATTCTGTATTTGTTTATGTTTTTCATAATGCCCCAACTTTTTGGGAATTGGGGCTGTATAATGACAGTACAGAACAACTGATAAACTGTGCGATTAACCCAAATAGTGAATGCAACAATGGCAGGAAGTTTGTGTAAAATTAGTGATTTGGATGAATTTTGAGCAGATTATTTCCTGTGAATCAGAGAATTTTTAGGAACGTTTTACAATACAGACAGAATTCTGTCTGTATTACGTTTTATTTTTGTCTCAACAATTTTCAGTGGTTTCTTCTCATTGTTCTATTAGCTCTTTGGTTGTTTTAACTGTACTTTTCTAATGAAGGATGAGGCTTTTCAGCAGAGAGTGAAGGCTCTGTGAATATAGCTTGTGATCAACACCCTTATCCTGTTTGATTTGTTTTTGCAAGGTATAATCTTAAATAACAATCAGAACTTTATAAAAAAAAAAACCAAACATTTAATTTAGTTCTTTTAACAGAAATGAATGAAATGTTGAGGTAGACCTGCTGTATACCCCTTGAGATCAAGAAGGTCTTGTGGATCGAGACCTCAAGGTTTGTAACCAGTAAGATAAACTGCACAGTCCAAGGTGGGGGGGGTGGGGGGGGTGGAGGATGTATCTTCTTACCCCTAAGATATGCTCGTCATCGAGTTCATTGAAGACGGTGCCTGTCACCTGGTTCGGGTTTAAGGCCTGCCAGTTTAACAACGGCATCCTGAACTTGGTCTGAATGGGCTTCTTGCTCTTATGTCCTGAGAAAACAGAAGAAAACAAACAAATAAATATGATGTTTACTGTCGTTACCAACTCATGACGGTTCTCGGTACTTTTCAGATTCTTCTGTCAACCTCCTTACCAGACTGAGTGTTTGGCACTCCAGGAGGAGGTGGAGGTCCACCACCAGGCGGACGAGGAGGTCCCACACCAGGTGGGGGAGGAGGAGGAGGTGGCGCTCCTCCGGGACCGGGGGGAGGTGGAGGAGGAGGTGGAGGCGCACCACCGCAACCGCCTGGTGGAGGTGGAGGTGGAGGCGGCGGAGGAGGAGCGGGAGCGGAAGCCTCCCCTGGAACACCAGGACCTGGAGGTGGAAGTGGAGGAGGAGGAGGAGGCGGCGGTGGCGGTGCAGAGCCAGGAGGGTTGGACGGTGGAGGAACAGCATCAGAGACAGAGCCCGCAGTACTGGGTGGAGCGGCTGAGGGCGGGGCCTGAATGTATTCAACCACTGTGACCGGCACCACCTGGATGTCCAGACCTCCAGAGGCGCTGCGTCCCAGCCGGATCAGCCCTTTGTCCTGCAGCTCCTGGATCTTCTGCTCCAACTCTGAAGGTGTCTGAGGGGTGGAGGTGCTCAGACGCTCCCTGTCCTTCTCCCTCTCCCTGTCTAGCTCTCGCTCCCGTTCTCTCTGCTGCAGTGTAGTCACCTGGGAGCAGGACTCTCGCAGGCTCTCCTATAACAAACGAAACATGTTAACGGAGTGAGGGAGGCTTAAACCTCCTCAGCTTTATCACAACACAGCTCAAATTTTAGTTTTCTCTTTATATATGCAGGTATTTATTATTTCTATTTATTTAGCTTTTTGTCGGGTGTTTTGATGTAATGCTCGGATTTGTCAGGTGTGTTTGGAATGATTATGTTTATTTGTTGTTTTGAAGATGGTGAATAAAGGTTAAAAATAAAAATCATCCAATAGTTGTTGAGATATTTCAGTCTGGGCCAAAAATCTCAACCTGAAGGTGGTGCAAGAGGACAAAGCAGAGGATCGCCAAAGTTATAGGATTCATCCTCTTGTAACCATGAATGGCTGAGCAAAGTTTTACGGCAATCTTAGACATTTCCATCCTGACAGCGAATAGTGTTAACGTGGCTAAAATGCAAGGTCATTTACAGATTTATTTAACAAGTGCATAGACTCTCATCTTTTCATTTCATATTGAAGGTGATTACATTTTACTTTAATATTAAGATTATTAAAATTAAGAGGACTGACACTCTTTTGACCTCTTAACTAATCACTTTGAAAGTGTCAAATCTTGCTTGGCTTATTAATCTTATTAAACACTGTACACGCCATGGAGCAGCACTTACTTTGAGCAGCTCAGCTTCCTTGGTGGACTGGATGAGCTGAGTCTCAAGTTCAGATATTCTCTCTGTAGTTCCACTCTCAATCTCCTCGAGCCGGGCTTTCAGCTACAGCACAGACAACACTGCTTTAACATCACATCACAATATCAAAGGCTCTTCGTGTGCACAGACTCCTAGTTTTCTTTATTTTATTTTATTTAATTTTTTTTTTGCGGCTTACCTGTGCGTTGTGCTCCTGCAGGTCGTCTACGTGCTCCAGCATCCCTCCTCTGTTCTCAGCATCCTCCAGCAGGGCTCCTACATCTAACACGTTGTCTAGGTACGCCTGGATCTGCACCTGCAGCTTCTCGCTCTCAGTTTGCTTCAGACTCTGACGCACAAACACATACAATCATGACATATTATTGGAATAAATCACAACTTATGACAAGTATTAAATATACAAATTTATTGCATGTTTAAAGTAATAATGTACACATGACATAGGGATTGATAAAGCTTTACAAAAGGTATTCAAATGACAGAAACACATGTGAGGCATAGAAAGTTGAGAAAAGTCTATTTGTTTTCGGCAATAAATATGTATAGGACTGCAACTAACAGTTATTTTCATCATTGATTAAGCTACTCATTAATTTATTTGTCTATAAAATGTTTGAAAATTGTTAAAATATCTTTCTCAGTTTCCCAGAGCTCAAGGTGATGACTTCAAATCGTCTTTTTTTGTTCCATCAGGGGTCCAAAACTCCAAAATATTCAATTTACATTTGATATAAAACAGAGAAAAGCAGCAAACTGGTCCCTTTTCTGGAGCTAAACCCAGCATATTATTTCTGTTTGAAAAATAAATTAAACAATTAATTTGACTAACAAAATATTGCCAATTAATTTTCTGTTGATCAATTGATTCAGTGGTTTCTGTCTAGTGCTCAGCATGTAGTTTTCCTGCTGAAAACAGCTGCCTGGTGCAAACAAAAACAACAATATCAGAGCAGTGAAAGTGAACCAAACCAGTAAAGTCAGACAGTTAAATGATGAGCTGAAACTCTGGAGCTGCAGATTCAGGTGATAATTCTGTCAGGGTTCATCACTATGACAGACCCCCAACATGAACATCGGACTAGAATCAAACACAAGATAAATTTTGAAATCGCTTTTTTCACTTTGCAGGCACTGAAATCACTTCCACTGTCAAACAAACTGAGTAGCACAACTGCACTTTTCCTCCCTAAATTACCTGTCAAGTTTTCTAATTCTCATTTCTCTCGAGTAGAAAACATCTTATCTACAAGCACAATTAATTAAAAAGTTTACAATAATTAATTAAAAAAAATTAAAATACCAGCAAAAAATGTCGAGGACTTGACCTCAGTGTTCTCAATGGTAGCTACAGGCCTGTTTATACACTGTTATTATAAACTACAGCAGCTTCCAGCCCCACTGATGACTGACCTGCAGACCACTGAGGTTTTTTTTATGCACACTCACCTCTAGATACTTGTCTAATGCAAGGTGGGTGAACTCGAACTGTAGATGAACACGGAAATTCATGTTCTCCACCGAATGGACCACGATGTTTATGAACTGCATGCAGGCCACCTGGAGACGGACACGATGACAGTCAAATCTCAAGTCCCTTTATTTGTTAACAGTCAGTCATCTTGTGTAAGTAATATATTTGTGGACCTACCATGAAGTCAATGTTGCTGTCATCATTGATGAAGTACTCCATCAACTTCTCAAAGCGGTTCCTTTCTCTGCTCACCTGAGAGAAAAAAAAAGAAATGATATGAATATGGGACCACAAGAAGGGGTAAATACAAGCTGAGTCTTTTTCTGAGAAGTTATATCTATTACATGGAGCAGCTCAGGCCTCAAATACTTTTTAAAAGGGCTTAGATTTGAAAAAAGTAAAGTGCCAAGCAGCCGAACGTTTACATTTCCTATGTTTGACGTGTAAATTTAGGAATTTAATGTTTAATAAATATCTTTTTGTCATTCAGGTTGACTCCTAAATTATCTCTGCTCACACAGCCTGAGTTAAAACTTTTTTAATCAAATAAATATGCTTAACAACAGATATAACCAACTAATGGGCTAATTAACCCAATTAGTAAAATGATGATCTTGTAATAAACAATGTAAACACCCAGAAATGTAGAATGTTTGCAGGTTATTTAAATAAAATCACAATGATATGCTTTTTTTCTACATTCATAAATGATCAAGGGGCCGGATTGAGGTTGTATAAGGGCCAGATTTGGCCCACAAGCTGCCAGTAGCTGATCTCATTCAACACTTCATTAATAGGGTAGTCTACTCTTGGACTAACTTTGCATTTGGAATTACACACAGATGCATGACTGTTGTACATGTGCTAAAATTATGCCCAGAGTGCATGTGAGGGGAGGATTGTGTGTCACAAGATGAGTAATACAATAGGGGAAGTCTGGAACAACGGTCTAACTGTGCAAGCAACAGTAAAAAGTCCAATGAGATCATTGCAATGTGGTAAAATTACAAATTAAGAAAGTAATTTCACCTCTTTGAAGTTGTCAAAAGCAGAGAGTATGATGTCATGTCCTCCTCTGACAAGACACACAGCAGCCAGCAACTCCAGCACAAGGGCTTTGGTCCTGTAGCAGCGGAGGAGGAGGAGGGGTTAGACACGGATATGGATGGACAGATAACACACTCTTTGTCTCACACTCACATCCACTCACCTGGGATTCTTGCTGTTGAGACTGAGCGTGATCTCGTTCACGCAGCGCGGGTGAGTCATCACCAGGTTAAAACCAGACTGGGAGCAGAAGGAAAGCATAAACAGCCCATGAGTAAGATAGATGCAGGAGAAGTGTGTTTAGATTGAGAAAAAAAGAAACAAATTACAATTTTTTTGAGGTGGTGAAAACTGAGTGAAACAGCAGTGAGAAATGGTGGAATTATATCAACTCACAGGAAAAAAATTATCCTCCTTTAAAGGATTAGTTCAGACTTGGATGGAACTTGGAGGTCGACGCTGTAATATCTGTAATAACTGTATGCTATATTTAGAATACTTTCACTACTTTACCTTGCGGTCAGACAGCCTTTCTGATGGGAAGCAAAAACAGTCACTTTACTTTGCAGAACACAGGAGTTGCTGATCTACCGCTGCTTTCAACAGTTAGTTTGTTTGGCATATATAGCAGCAATTTCCTGTTAAAAAAGCTGTCTGAACACAAGGTTAAGTGGTGAAAGTATTCTTAACATAGTGTATACTTAAACTGATATTGATTTTTTTTTTAGGTGGACCTTTCTTTAGATGTCTAAAACACGTTTTGCTGCCGTCCCTGTCCAGATGCAGTACATTATTTAGTTCTCTACACTGGTATTCCTGCTGCTTCTCCAAACTGGGGGCGTGCCAACCGTCATCTACTCTAGGTAATACACTGACTATGGATAAGTACCTCATACAACACCACTTAAAAAAACTAACTACCCCTTTATAAACACATGTTGGTGACAGAAGCAGATGTTGGGTTCCTACCTGGTAGTTCATGATGGCTCGCAGGCACATTATGCACACATGTACATCATCTCTCTGGTAGGATGAATGAGACTTCTTAAGCATCTTGTTCTGCAGAGTGGAGCTTATTCTGTAGAGGGGTAACAAACCGTACGGACACATGAATAAATGCTTTAAGAAAAGAGAAGCTACTGCGTGTGCAAATGGTCTGAGGCCGAGACCCAGAACTGAGCACAGTTAGGATTTAGCCAATTATAACAAGACTTCCAGGGCTGTTATGGACATCCACCGTGTCCATCTCACAGCTGAAATGTGGTATCAGGTAGAAAGAAAAGTAAAGAATAAAAAAACTCAACAAACGAACAAAAGATATGAATGAATGAGTGTGTGGAAAAAAATGTAGATATTCGTCATGGTTGAAATGTCTCAGTTTCAAGAGGAACTGCTGTCTAGTAATAAGACGACCATGAAATTCAATAAGTCAGGCAGCAAAAACAAAGCGCTATAGAGTTAATGATAAAGACATATTGATTAAATCAAACAGACATTCAGCTTTCTGCACTGTTTGTTTCATATTTTATAAAGACAAAACCTCAATCAGGGCTGTCGCTATTCACTAGAGCATTTGTATTTATGAAGATACTGTAGATCTGAACTTAAATCTGCAGAAAAAACAACTGGTGATTTGCAGAAACAAACAGATGATGCATTTTAGCACTTCTAAGAAAATAACACGTTGTCTGGTCACTTCTGTGGCCCTATAGTACACACCACTTCTCCCTTGCATGACTCTATTTTTTGACTGTATGTGCAACCATATTGGATGAAAGTTCCTCTTTAACAAGAATTCATGATGTACAGTGCACTATATATACATTTATAATCATAGACAACCCCAATTCCAAAAAGCTGGGACATTGTGTAGAGTGCATCGATTTGCAGAATTTTTTCAACATATGTTCAATTGGAATGTGGTACAAAGACGACATATTTAATGTTCAAACTGATAACCTTTATTGTTTTTGTAAATATACACTCATTCAGAATTTGATGCCTGCAACATGTTCTGATGAAGTTGGGACAGGGTCCTGTTTAACACTGTATCACATCACCTTTTCTTTTAACAACACTCAGTCAGTGTTTGTGAACTGAGGAACCGAGGACATTAATTGTTGAAGTTTTGAAAGCAAAATTCTTTCCCATTCCTCCTTGATATACACCCTCGGGTGCTCAGCAGTCCAGGATCTCTGTTGCTGTATTTTGTGCTTCATAATGCACCACACATTTTCAATAGGATACAGGTCTGGACTGCTGGCAGGTCAGTCTAATACCCATCTTGCTGAAATAAGCAGGGACTTCTCTGAAAAAGATGTTGTCTGGATGGCAGGATATGCTGCTCAAAAACCTATATGTACCTTTCAGCAATAATGGGGCCCTTCACTGCATGTGACAGATGTGACCCATGATGCAATGGGCGCAAACACAGCCCCATACCATCACAGATGCTGGCTTTTATTGTCAGTGCTGGTAACAATCTGGAGGGTCCTTTTCCTCTTTAGCTCAGAGGACATTTGTATGATGTACCACTATAATCTTTCCTGTCTGCAGCGTCTTACCTTACAGTCAGAGCACGAGCCGCTCGGGTCATCCCATGTGAGTGGGAGCTGCTGGAGCTCTTGGTCAAGTCTTCCATTGACCTCTCTGCTGGTTTTCCTCTCTCTGACAGGGAGCCGCCATTTTCCACAGAATCCACGTCAAACCTAAGGAGTTCAGACACAACAAGCATCCATAGTGATAAATAACTTTATTTGTAAGAGCGGCATCAGTTTCTTAGAGAGTTTTCACACCCTGCTGGTACTCACGTGGCGTCACTTTGTGCATGGGACAGATATTCCACCAGAACATCCAAACCTTTGTTCTGCTCATTGAGGAACTCTTGGGCCCATCTACAAGAAATAAAGAATGAAGAATGAAATAGTGACAGAGAACTATCTTTTAATTAAATATCACAGACTCTGTCCTCAGATTGGACTCAAAGACAAACTGCAATTTTAGAAAGAAAAAAATGACACAATCTTGCTCTTACATAAGAAATGTTGAATTCATAAGCAATAATTCAACTCACTCAAGGGTTTTACTGTTTCAGCCTGCTCTGATGTGACCAGTGGCTTATGGTGGCTAATGACAACAAACTTTAGATAGTTAGTGTGTAACTGCCACTATTGAGCCAGCTTGCTGACTTTATATGCTACTGTTACACTACATTTTGACTTAAAAAAATATCCTTTCAATGTGGCTCGTGGAAACAGTGACTGACTTTCAGTAAACGTTTAATTTAACGTTTATTTGATTGCTCAATAAACTCAAACAGACCATTAATCATGGTGATGTGACAATGCCTACACCTCAAGATAGTATAATACCACTATAAAAAAGTCTGTGACATGATATTTATTGTGATTTTAAAAAAACAAAATGTCCTTTTTCACATAATAAATCTGATGCTGTCAACAATGCTGTCAGTAGCAGTCCTTTCATAAAATAAAATAAAAAATAAATAAATAAAACAATTAATCATGTAATATCAAACAACTTGAAAAAACAACTTTGAACTTAAATGAAATAAGATCACTATGAGAGCAACAGCAAACTTTTATTTATTTCCCCTACATTAATCATATTCATTCAAATTTGTTTCTCTCAGTATCCCCACCCACCCAATGTGATTGGTGCGAAGGGATATCTCCAGATTTTTAAGGACCTGGGTGGCATCTTGGATCCGTTTCTTGTGCTAAAAAAAAAAGCACAAGAAGGTGAGAATTAAGACATCATGTGCTGACAGAAAATTTTAAAAATGTGCCAAACATGAAAGGAATGTGCTGCTTCACACTGACCCTGCGGGTCACCCCTCCTTGATCCTGGTAGAAGCTCTTGATCTTGGACAGGTAAGTGGATGGGGGGCTCTTCACTTGGAAACGCTCCTGAGGATGAAGGATCGACTTGAATTTATCAACACTTCTGAGATATGACTGGACTGGAGACACATTTCGCAGTGCACAGCATCTGAAGCTATTATTGCGTGTGTGCTAGTAAACACAACACACACAAACCACCCTCTGTTTCCATGCCGACGCCTCTATCGCTTGCAACCACAGAGGCTGATGTGCTGCAAGGTTTCACACTGCACTCTGCTCTTTACCACATATCCACTTTGGGTGTTTATGTACTTTGTGTCAACTCTGTCCTAGTGACAGCACTGGAACAAGAATCCTGCTCATTTGGATGACTTGTATTATACAGTATGTTGAGGATTAATTGAGAAACTAGCTCATTATTTATCATGCATGAGGTATTTATAAAAAAAAAATGTAACTGTCTTACCTGATCACAGACTAGTTCCCACTTCTTGTCATTGTCATACTGACTCAACAGCTTCAGCTTATCTGGAGGCAAGTTCATGTGGCTCTGAAACAGAGATCAAAAGAAAGAGGCTGTTTCAAAATAAAACATGATGAAATGGATTTTACAGGCGAGTATGTCACTCTGTGTAAAAAGACACCATCATTTCCTGTCAGTCAAACTTAAGGGTCAATCCACTGTAACATCTCTTCAGTCATTCAAGACACAAATTTGTTTCATCTGTTGTATTTTCTTCATCTTTCCTCCTTATGCAACAATATTCAAATTCGCAAAACCACAAGTGCACTTTGCGTGTAAAGCGGATGGGTGTTGACTACCTGCCGGAAGCAAAGATGACTCAGTGTTTACATGTATGTACTGATGGTTGTCACTAGGTACCATGTACGTCAGAAAATAACTATTTTTGGTCATAATTAAGAAATTGTTGAGCTAACCTTCCAGCTTTTGTGCAGGTGATGATTTCACACCACAGCTTTAGTAATGATGATGATGAAACAAGCCACATAAATTTCTCAAAACCCACTCCACTACTAACGAGTCTTATTTATTTGACCGTTCGTTACTTTTTTATTAACGGGATCAAAATTTAAACACAGAGTACATATTGAGCCAAAGAAAATTAAATTATCTAGTCTATCGTTGTGTCAATACTCCTTTTCCTTTATATGAAAGAATTATAAAATTACATTCATGCACATTCACACATATAAAGCAGATTATATAAAGGTATAGAGATTGTATTTGGGATTAGAACAGTACCAAAAATAGGTAAATGAAAAAAGGAAAGGAGACATTTTCAAAATAAAGAAAATAAATGATTAAATGAGCAAATGTAACACGTGCATGTATCAGTGCAGCAGTCTAAATAGCCAGTTGGAGCCATAGACTGTACAATAAATAGGGTTTCAACCTATTAATATACAGTCTGTGGTCTATCTATGGTTAAAGTGAGTTGTTTCTCTACCGCCCCCTCCTCCCCAAACCTAAGGAAGCTCAGACAGGCTGCAGGAACACTAAAGGAGCACAGACGTGCGCAACACTGTAAACTGACCTTAACAAGCGAGGATGAGTCTGTAAGATGATCAGCTGTTTATAACTGTCAGTTATCTGTCAATGCAAAGTTGAGCCGGTTATCCTGAAAACAAAGGACCACTGCTCCAAAAACACACACTCTGAAGTTTGAGTTCAGTGGCTACCTGTCAATTTAAGAATTATAAACATCTACTGCTTCTAAAACATTCTTAAAGATTTCTCACGACTCATAAACTGACACTTGCTCATTCGGTAATCATTCGGCATTAATTTGAACTCTAACAAATGTGAAATGGGCAAACAATCAAAGAGGACACTGCGGCTGTACATTGTTGTCAGAAAAGTGGGTATTTCAGCTTAACTTGATGACATATTGTGCTCATTTTATGATTTATTGCAGTAAATATATCACAGATTTATCCTTTAAGTAACAATTGACAAGGATAAATGTATAAATGCTAAATAAATACATTTAAAAAAAGATAAAAGATAAATCTGAATCCGAGAATACAAACATAACTCAGATAAGGTAGTCTAAGAGTTTCCTACCTTTATCTTCCCTCGCAGTCTTCCTGTTTTTCCTAAACCTCTCCTGTTTCTCTGTCCCCTACCCTTCTTAGATTCATTTACTCATTTCAATGTGTAAACATTTGTTACAACTCAGAAACTTCTATGTGCAAGGTGTGAAATAAGGGGCTGCCAAATCCTATTAAAACTTGGGAATCTGCCGTGTACGATGTAGATGTAATGTAATGTCCTGGTTAAATTATGTAGCCACATATTGGAGGTAGGACCTGTTTTTGTTTACATTCAATTTTAAACAAAGACTCTGGCAATTGTTTGTATAGACCCTCTAACAAGATTAAGATTTTTCCTTAGACCTTTCCATCCCAAACTGTAAATAATAGTCTATAATCCTCTTAGCTGTATGGAGACCTTTAGTCAGATCAAGAACCCCACCTCCACAACTCTCTGGTGAAGGTTGACTCAACTGTCTAATAAGTTGACATATTTGAGCCCAAAAGGAGAGTTTTCACTTTGAGTTATCGGCCTCAGCCCACAGTGAAATGACTCCTGATAAAAAGGTTATTCCCCTTTTCAAATAGCCAAGGAACTGAATTGTTTAATGAACGCTAATTAAGTCTCATGAATGATTCAGAGCACAACTGGGGAGTTTGTGTGGGGAAGAAAGACATAAAAGTTATTAAAGGGCAATATAATTTTGGAGCATGAATGGTTCTCAATCACCATCATTCAAATAAAAGCGTTTAAGCAGTCACTACCTGAGTGAATAAGTTCATTCTTATTTATTTTTTGCTGTAAGTTGTTTTTTCATACTTCACAGCATTGCTGCGGTCTACTCTAATCACACTGATCATTTACTGGTAGGTCTAATAATATCTGTTGACCGTAGGTGCTAAAGGGTGTCTTGGGGCGGTTTGTAGTTTCTTTTTGACACCTTGAAAGAAAACGAGAAGCACAAACTGAAATGGCCGTTGTTTGTCTTCTGTAGAGACAGAGCTGCATCCTTGGTGGGGCAAGGGAGGGGTCTGATTGTGGGTTTCTGGTACAACGCGTATCAAGAAGAAAAAGAAAAAAGACTCACATAATAATCTGTGTGCACCTTCACTTGCCTGAACTTAAATGATAGTCTGTGAGTACAAAACTCTCATTTCCGTGTATGCAAACAATCGGGAGTATTTTGCCGAAAGAGGAAGTGAGGTCATGCTTTTCATATTGTGTCTGAGAGGGTGCTGTAGGCACAAAATGGCACAGGACATCTTTGTTCATTTTCCGAGTAAGCAGAATATGACACATTGATATTTGGAAATAGTTAAACCTAAAGCACCACTTCACTCTCGTGCCCACAACATTTCCATCCGCAGAGGAAGTTTTCAACAACTAATGTGAAATAGCCACATGTGACATTTAACATAAATTAAGTGTTTATTTATAATGTATACATATAATCTACACTGTGATTATGACTCTTGGCTTTAAAACTGCATATCTTTTTTTTTTTAACCCTTTTGTAATTTTGAGATAAATTTCATGGGAATATTTGGATGGATGTTGGCATTTCCTAATTGCTGCCTTCAAATAATTGTCAAGGCATTACCAGATAAAAATTAAAGGGATAGTGTGGATTTTTTTAAGTGGGGTTGCATGAGGTATTTATCTATAGTCAGTGTATTACCCACAGCAGATGGTGGTCGGCACACCCTCAGCTGTGGATGGGCTCAGCAGCAGAACATATTTTCTGTGACTCTGGTGTTTTAAAGACTTAGTTTGGGTTCACTAAAGTCACACAATAACAAACGAATGGATTAAGGCAGCGGCAAACCTGCAACTCCCGTTTTCTGTGAGGTAAAATGACTGTTTTTGTCAAAGGGGTCTGGTGGCTTTGAAGGGAGCAATATGTGTCTTTCTATTGACGGAAAAGGCTGTCTAACAATAAAGTAAAGCGCTGAAAATATTCTAACTACAGCGTACACTTAAACTGATACTGATTACTTACGTGGGCCTTTTTAGGTGGCTAAAATGTGTTTTGTTGCTGACAGCAGCAGCAGTACATCGGTTAGCTTCGTACAAAGGACTCTCTAAACTGGGGGTGTGTTGACTACCATCTACTAGAGGTAACAGACTGACTATGTACTAAACACTTTAAAAACCTTCAAAAAGTATCTGCCATTTTTTCGTTTTTGCCACAACAAACACTACACTTGTCACTGGCAATAAAGACTCATGCATTCCTCAATCCTTCATTAATAAACGTTTCATTAAAGCTACTACAATGAGTTTTCAGCTGTCTCAATTAAATACTGATGCCTCTATATGACCAACATAAGTTAATGAGACATATCCACCAAAACATCAGCTATTACTATTTAGTTTTTCTTGACGCCTCCCAATGGGTCAGATTCTCCTTGAAATCAGATGAAATTAGTTTATGTTCATATTTTCCCTGCCAAAGTTACAGCGAGTAGCGTGTTAGCCAACTAAAAAGAAGAGGGTGGAGGAAACACTGCAGCTTTTGTCCACAGGGGCCTTAAAATGAACAAAATATGAAAGTTCCTTGTAGTAGCTTTAAACAAATTACAAAAAACTAACTCCCATATGAGGTGGATATCGAATATTTTTATCGAATATCTTTTTTATTTTATGCCACTGATAGTTTTTTTAAAAATGTGGATTCACTGTCTTACAGGCAGGATGTTAATGTTAAGATTCTGTTATTATTTATTCATCTGCAGAGCACTAATGATTATTTTCATTGTCGATTAATTGATTAAGTGTTTGGTCCATAAAATGTCAGAAAATGTCCCCAAATGTCAAATGTTTTGTCCACAAAGCAAAAATATTCAGTTTACTATCAGAGAGAACTAAGGAAAACCAGAAAACATTCACATTTGAGAAGCTGAAATCAGAGAATTTTGACTTCTTTTTTTCTTTAAAAAAAATTATCAAACTGATTGATTTAATATGATCGATTAATCGTTGCAGCTCTACTGGACACTTCATGCTGTTCATCCAGAGAACAAAAATGTATTTCCATCCCATAACTCATGATGTCACACTTAAGTGGAGCATCATAGAAATTTAAAAATGGGATAGATTTGATTTGATTTTTTCACAGAGCAAAGCTACAAAGACAGGGTAAATGGATCCCATTTAGGTGTAAAACCTGTGACAAAGTGTAGAGGTTGAAAAAGTTGATGTTAATGGAGCAGCTGCAGGATGTTAGCATGACATCATAGTTCATGATCTTGTTTGTCTTCAGTTCAGTTTTAGAGCTTTTTATGCTCTTTAACATGAGTTAGACCAGCAAATGAAACACAAGTCAGATCTTTGACCTGAGAGGAATTCTTTTTTTCAATACATTTGACTATTTTGTTTTAATCTACAAATAGTAAAAAAAATAATCAAAGATTTAAGTGCTTTAGCATCCCGGATACTAAATAACATGTTTTGACTTTATTCTTTGTGTCTCACAGTACTTATCAGAAGGTTTTGAGGTTTCAAACTTGTTCTAAGACTGCTGAAAGAATGGTGAAACAGTTGCTTTCCGGTCTTATGGTCTCTCACTCATGTAAATGTATTGCTCAACTTCCCCTTGGGGCCAGCTGCCCGGGGATGCACTTATCAGCCTGTTTCCTAGTGTGACTGATTTTCAAATAAAACAGTGAAGGAAGGAAAATACGTTGATGAATCTGTCAGTCTGTTGATAACATGGGTTTTTATTGTGATAACCCTACTTTTAATTCAGCAGATATTGATGATCTTTGTGAAAATATGATTTGCTCGATCACATTTGATGCAGATGTTTTGTAAAGTTTGGCTTTCTGTACCCACCAGACAAATGTGCGTCTGGGTTTACAGATTCTACAAGATTGTGAGACTACAAATGGGAAAAAGCGGGAATCACATACAGTCTGTATTTAATGCAAAGTGATTTTGGCAGCATTCATCACTCACTGTCCATAAAAGTGTTCAAAACAAGGCTGAGTAGAAGCTCTACTTATAACAGCTTTAAATTAAAGCAAAAAAATTGGATGTGGTTTGTTTTTTCTGTGCCTCTGAATCATATGTGTCTGTATAATAATCCCAGCCTGTACATACAGCCTCAACCACAAAAACCATAGCTGGCATAATCTCTGTTTTCATGTGTTGTAAGGATGTGAGCCTCCTTGTCACTCACCAGCACCCCATTGAAACGCTCCTCCAGCTCCTCCTCTGGGGGCATAGGCAGTTTGGGGGGAGCCGGCTGCTTCTTCTGCAAGGTTGGAGCGGAGTCACTCATCCCAGAGGGTCCTCCGACTGAGTTCCTGGCCTCCCGACCCTCAGTCGCCTCCTGCTCCACTCCTCCTGCAGCCGCATTCCCCATCACTAATCTCCACAAGTAATCCAGGAGGAAAGCTTTACTCGAACCCTTTTTCCTGAGAAATCAGTGTATTCCAAAAGAGAGTGACAAAATGTGATCACTCCTAATCACAACAACACGCCGGCCTAAATCAAACCAAGTCTTTGGGCCTGCAGGGAGAGCAACATCAAGCCTCTGCTCTACTGAATCCGCCTTGGTCCTGAGGACAGGGTGGATGATGAAATTAAGTAGTTCGTCCTCATGTCTGTTCTCTCCTCAACCTGTCCCTCTCTGTAGATAAGTACCTTTGAGAAGAAGCTCACAAGTCTTGTGAGGGCCCGTTGTGTTCTAAGAAAAGACCCACCTAAATGTTTCTCACTATTCTCGACACTAGTTGACCGAAAACTCCTCTGTTGATGCAGGGCTGCGTGTGAGAGGAAGGAGAGGGGAGTGTGACACACTCTGTAACACAGACAGAAACCACAGAAGCACAAAAGCAGAAGAGTAACTTCCTGTGCATGACAGCAACAGAACCTGGGGTGGAGGACAGGGTGGAAGATAAACATGGTAACCGTTAGGCGTAGGCATGCCATATATACAGTAGGTGATTGATGAGTAAGATAATATAGCACTGGAGTGGAAGGAAGCAGAGAGAGTGCCCAAAGGTGAAACATGCTAACCAAGCAGGTGGAGATGTTAAGAGAACAAACAACTTAGGAAACTTTCTCCCACTTTACCATGAATCCATTTTCACCCAACTGGAGCCACTCATACTGCTGCATGGGCCTGAGTTTACATTTGTTTTGGTCATTTCTCTCAACTTGAGGCCAGACTGATGTGGCAGTCAGGTAACAAGAGTACAGAGTAACAAGGTAGCGAGGATTGTCCAACAGCGCCTCTCCGTGTTTGCAGCCAAATACTGCACATATGAATGCTGCATTCGCTGTCACCTCGGTTTTTACTTTAATGATCTTTGACATGAGAACATGTAGCTTCATACAACACTAACAGATTACAGATTTCAGATTGATATTAGAGGGCATAGTCTGGTTTATTACTTGTAATACAGACAAACAATCTATTAAGAATGCTCTCAAGCTCTTCTTTCTACGCATTTCCTTGACTATTATGACCTCATAAATAATTGCAAAAATACTCTGTAATATAAATAAAAAAGGATAATATATTTATATTGTACAGTTTGATGTTCTCTGTGCTGTTTTTTATATTCTCTGTTTTATATTTAACAATGCTGTTCCATGCATAACTGTAAGTTGTAAATATCATTTTTTGTGAGATCAAATGAAATGTACATCTTCTGTAGAATATACAACAACAACAATAACAATAATGAAAATAATAATATAAATATTGGCTGTACTAAATTCTTATTGAATACACTGTGAAAGCGTTTAATTCGAAACCTTAGGAAAATCCTGTATAAAAGCCAAAGTATATTTATGAATTTTTTAAATAGTGATGCTAGTTAGTTTTGGTTGCTCATGTTTGCTCACTATATTTGAGCCTTTTTACCCCATATGTGCATGACCTACAGGCTATATGTAGCTATACGTAAAATACAAAAATGTAAAATTATAGGCTATCTTAACTGTGTAAATATTTAACGGACTACGAAGCAAGCAAGTTAAAAAAAAAAAAAAGTACACGAATCATCAAAGCTTTTGCCCCTGATACAGCTGGGCCGGCAAGCAGTCTTTACTATTTTTATTTGGAGATTTTTTAATACTGAGTTCAGTTTTCCACAGTTTAGATTTCTTTGAAGAAGGAGAAATAAGCAATTTACGTGAAGCACCTGAAGGCAGCACTAGAGCATTCCAAAATGACGGACCCAACTACGTCTCCGGAGGACCACTGGAAGGTAATTAACCGCTAAGTGATTTTAGTTAACCTCAACTTTGTAGTTTAAGTGATTCACACTTCTGCTTTGTGACAGCAGCGATAAGTGGCAAACATTGTCTCGTCTAAAAGTTGTAGTTTTATTCACGTTATGGGGAAGCAAGCAGGGCTTTGTTAGCTCGACAGCTAACGTTAGCTAGGTGACGTTTGCTAACATCATAAAGCTATAACGTTAGCTGTGAGCTAGTTAAGTAAACAAAACGCCCCGAAAAGGCAGCTCATGTCACTAAGCTTTGTTTGTGCTTAAAATAGATCTACACCTACCAAAAATAACATTTCTGTGTTTGCATTTCTCATTTCTGTCTTTCACACGTCCATGTGAAAGTGAAGTGCAGATTTACTGTGGAGGCTGAGAGCATTGTGCAGCAAATATGCCATTAAGTTAATGTAGTAAGTTAGCAAATTCATTGCTATGTGCAGCCCCACCACATATAAATTCTGTCACCGGTTTAACATCTGAAAATTGTCTCTTTGTCACCAGGAAAGTAACTGTTCCACTTTTCCTGGTCAGAAGTATTGACCGAAGCTTTCCTCAGGGCGGCGTATAATCATTATCTGTAGGTCGTATCTGCTCATAATCTACCCCAGTTGCTTAATTTAAGTGTTTCCTATTTAGTTGCAATCATGTAAATTAACACGTTTGCGATACGATGTTCCTGATTTACCTCATGTCAGGAATTTCTAAATAAAGTTGTTGTTCTAAACATGAATTCTTGTAGAGGGTAACCCTTGATATACGTTAGATTACAGCGGGTGATCCTCTTTTAATTTGCAATACATACCTCAATATGCAAATTTTCTCTGAGATAATAGGGCTGGGTATCAATTCAGGTTTCTCAAATTCAATTTGATTCACTAGATTTCAACTCGATTTGATATTGATATTGATTTGGTTAGGGATATTTCAGTGACAGTACCAATTTTGCTTGAATATTAAAGAGATTCTCAGCAAACTAATGCTGTAAATTATACACATTTACTATATCCTGGTGCATTATTAAACATGTATAGTGTTTCCCCTACCATTGTTTTGGGAATGGAATCCCCTGCTGCCCTTGAACAAAGCAAAGCATTTTACTTTATGTTGTCAATTCTTCATTTTTAAACATTTTTATTCAGACTTTTATTTTACATTTTTGAAAACTACAGGCTGTATCACACATCCACAGGAGAAAAGACGTATATTAAAAGATTGATTTGGGGGTTTTATGCGTTGTTATCAGATAATTCAAAGGAAAATTGATGAATCAATTTTTTAAACCCAGCTCTGTCAAATTGTGTACCATAAATTCTCAAACAGTGCAAACATAGTGATGATCCTATTGAATATGATGCATCAGATTAGATTACAAACCAGTATGTAAAGTTAGGGCTGGGCGTTGTGGACAAAATCAAATATCACATTATTATTGTTTTCTTTTTACAATAAACCTTAATATTAATAATTTGACAATTTTGTATAGATGTCAATAACGTGAATATAATGACTTCATGGGTAAAGGCAAACAGTAGAACAGCTAGAAGAGTATGGTATGTTCAAACAATTACTTTACTGTAATGCAGCCTTTAAAATCAAGAAAAGACAACACAAGTGATATATTGCCCAGCCCTAGGTTTTAACTGACTGTCTAAAACCAGGAAATTACTCCAAAAACTGGATCATAATCAGGATACTCGTCACCACAGAGTCACCACAAATTAAAGAAACCATTGTGTTGTGTTGCCCTAGATCAAGCAGTGGATCTGTGATTGAAATAGTAATTTGGTGCAGCTCTTTACCCTCCTGCATACTCGAATTGGACAAATCAGGGCAATGCTCAGTGGGGGTTGAGTCTATCAGGCAGGCTAGCTATTGGTCTTTTGTCAATGTATTTTGGGCAGCACAATTTTCCCCTGATTATTCCAGCCTCTAAGCCTCTATTTTCTCCCTTTTCCATATTCTGTTGTCTGGTGATGGCTCGGCAGACAGACGGTGCTTTCAGCGACAGTGGCTTCGACCCTTGTGAGTATTCAGTCAGTTCATATCCTCTTGTTTGTCATATCATTTCATATTTAGGCTATGTTGATGGTGACCTTGTGTTTCTGGTCTCTGAGATTAGCATGTCAATCTATTTCTGGTCTCGCAGTGACAGATCTTTGATGTCGGCTGTCTTACTCTGTAGGTTTCTTTGCTGATACTGCGAGAAAGGGTACAGTTGTGTCCAGGGCCAACAGCATCGGCTCGACAAGTGCCTCTTCAGTACCAAATACAGGTATTATGTTTGCAATAACAGTGGGGATTTGACGTTGCTGATAGTTTTAAGAGAGAATTTGTGCCACTTTTAGATTGTGACGTTAATTTGTGCTTTGCTGACCGTGTCTCACTTCAAATAACTCATGGAACCTGTTATCTTTCATTTTGCTTCCTGCTTTTTAGGAAAGGAAAAACATTTCTTGTTACTCAGGTTACAGGGCACGTAGTTACTCTCAATAGGATATAAAAAGACAGTATTTCTTACAGAGAGTTTTAAAAAACAGTCGGAGTTGTATATAATTTATAATTATATGTTTAATAAAATGCAGCACAGCATTTGTTCAGACTCTGTCAGCAGGTTTTTATGAGTTTACTCTGCTGAATGTCTTCCCTAGGCAAATTTAAAGTGCAATGCGTTCGCTGATAGAACTTGATTGATGCATGAATCAGCTTCTGTGATTCTTGCTGCGATGTAAAATGGTTCAGTGTTGGCCAAATTTCTGTGATGGAAGCAAAAAACACAGCCCGAGACAGAGAAACAGACTTATACCAGGCGTAGGGATGGATGGATTAATTCTGCGAGATCGATACTTTGAAACTCAAAAGCTACTCATTTAATATTGATTCCTTTAAAAAAGTATCAATAATAAGATTACGTAAATGCCAAACGTGTGTGGCTGCATCAGTTCCAAATGTTCAGTTCATTTGTGCCATAACAGCCCAGAAATACAGTATTTAGCTGGTCAGGTGACCACACACTTCAGCATCAAACTTGTGAGAGTGCTACACAGCAACAACACGAGTAACCTTCATTATTTTACGTCATTTATTTTATTATTAAATAATAGTATTTCTGTAAAATACTGCACAAACAGTTAATAAATTTGTTATTAATGTCTGGAATGTGTCATGACAGAAATGTGTGTAATGATCTTTTTTTTTCTTTTTCCTCTTTTCTAAAAATGATTACTTTTATTATTATTGTTGTGATTATTATTATTTTGAAATTTCACATGACCATTTAAGAAGTGATCAGCATCGGTATCAATATTGTTTAAATTGGAACAAAAATAAAAATTCAGAATCCGTTTGGGAAACTAAAAGTCCAGTCTGAAAATATAGTCTTGTT
The DNA here is from genome assembly GCA_027495735.1 of Lutjanus campechanus. NCBI lineage: Eukaryota > Metazoa > Chordata > Actinopteri > Lutjaniformes > Lutjanidae > Lutjanus > Lutjanus campechanus. The sequence continues at coordinate 4,584 of JAJHUR010111871.1, read as the reverse complement.
ACAGTTTAAGACCAACTAAAATTTGCCAAATTCACATTAAGTTCTGTTAAAGAACAAAATAGTTCATTGTGTATTTGTGAGTATGCCAGCAGGTGTTTCTGTCAGTCAGAGGTCGGAGGAATGTTTCTTAAACTGAGTGTTAATATATTCTTGAACAGATGATGAAGACAGTGACTACAGACACGAGACGTCATATAAGGACTCGTATAAAGATCGACGGAGACAAGCGCACACGCAGGCTGAGCAGAAGCGTAGGGATGCTATCAAGGTAAGGCTACAATAGATTGCAAGTCGCTGTGACTAACCACAGATACATCACATACCTTTTGAAAAGTTGTATACTTTTAGATTTTCTTTTGATGAGTTTAATGACTTCTTTTTTGTTTTTACTTTAGAAAGGCTACGATGACCTCCAGTCCATAGTACCAACCTGCCAGCAGCAGTCTGAATTTGCAGTGGGAGCACAGAAGATAAGCAAAGCTACAGTACTTCAGAAAAGTAAGATGTGACGTTACAGGTCACCCAAGTAACTGGTGTATGTATTTGGAATAGTAGCTAATATTTTCACTCTCTTTCTATCGATCTCTGTCACAGCAAGACAGGAAATGGGAGCAAGCCGCCTTTAAAAATCACAGTTTGGAAAAACTTCATAAACTTTGTGAAAATGCTGTCTACGACATGCTCTTAATTATTTGTCTGCTCTTGTAAATTCAGCAGATGCAATACATCAAGTTATTCCTCACTTTGTAAAAAAAAAAAAAAAATTGTGTCAGTTTGTCCTGGTGAGTTGCAGTACCGGTGTGTAGGCTGCACTGTGACTAGATAAATTATGCCGCATTAACAGCAGATCAGCTGCTCAGATGAATGCGGCACACACCATCACACACAGTTTTTTTCTTACTGTATATCATTCATTTCTCACCTGCATTTCTTTCATTTTTCATGCAGCTCTGTTGAATAAATCATCTTTTGGCACTTTCATGGCACAGAATAGATGTATAATCAGTAGTTAGAGGTGTGTCTCCCTCAGCCTTCTTGCTTGCTCACTCTCTAAAGTCCCTTTTACACTCGACAAAAAACCCACCAATACCCACTAACACCTGGCTTCTTTCTTCAGTGGGAATGGGTACGATCAACATTTGCACCTGGGTCAAACACTAAAAAGTACTTACAGGTATTTATCAACTCCATGTCTGATTGGTTGGTTCCATGCTAAAGTTTGCCCCTTTTCCAGTGAGGCAAGGAAGGCTTGTTGCCTCCATCTGTAATTACGACTCTTTTGTTCCTTTAACATACACATGTGCCTCTTAGATTGACTGGGTGTGTCGGCCCAGCACGTTGCACCCACTTGAAGGTTTGTGTTTAACCGTTCCACGCTTGTCTTGAGTCTAGCGTCTGTAAAATGGGGAATTAAAATCCTGTAAATACTTACCGTAAACCTCTTATTATGAAACATCAAAAACGGGAAATGTTGAAAGTGACAATGACACAATAAAATAAAGCAGATACCTCAGTGTACAAACGGGGACGCAGGAGAGAAACTAAACTGCAAACTGCAGAGATTGACTGAGAAGATACAAAAGTGCTAAGAGTTTAACAGAGACTTTTTAAAAAGCCTTTCTTGCTGGCCTCCTGCAGAACACAAAGACAAACTTGTCTACTGGCAATGGGAGAGGAGTCATTCACCTGATTTTAGTGAGTTTAACTGAATTTAAAAAATATGCACATCAATGCTAATTCTAGCATAAGAACAGTACATATTTGAACAACCTGTTCTCTCCAGTATGTTAGCTACAAACACAAAGCTGTACCAGTGTTAAATCCGAACACATCCTCCAGGTAGATCCGATCATGACACATTTACACCTTGCACATTTTAATTCCAGGTGTAACTGAGATGAAAAAAAACCTGGTTGGGCCAATGGTTTGTCTCTCACTTCAGTCATATGACACAAGTGTGAATTCTGGTTATAACCCACAACTCCAGATTTAGTCTCACATTACACAAAGGAAGTAAAAAATGAAAAAGAACAAAGGGCACACAGATACAAATGATGTTCAGGTCACCTGAGTTCAATAGAAAGATGGAGACAATAATGTCACGTAGCACAGGAATCTCATACACTTTTCTTTGTAAGGGGAGGAGGAAGTGAGAGATGGTTGTTGAGGGACAACACCTCCAGGAAAATGGAAACATAACTCTGTGTGGGGTGAAGAAATCCCTGACTGATGCATTTCTGTATTTTATTTTTGCAGCAATTGACTACATCCATTTTCTACATAAAGAAAAAAAGAAGCAAGAGGAGGAAGTTTCAGTGCTAAGGAAAGAAGTGATGGCGCTGAAGATCATGAAAACGTGAGATAATTGTTCTCCAACTTTTTTTTCTGTAATACCCCTCTACTAGAAATGCTTATCTTGGACAAAGAGAGAAAATCTTAAGTCAGAAAAGCTTCAACTGCAGCCCTGACACAGCATATAGTAGAGGTCTTATCTGATCTAAAATCAGAATATGGAAAATACTCTCAAATAAAAGCTTTAAATGCTGTGTAAGGATTTTTATCAGGACCATATTAAACTTGCTCTCTGGAGGCAAACCAATTCATCTACTGTGTGGAAGCTGTGGCTCCAGTTAATAATGTCTTTATGGAATAGTTGTAGACATTAATGGCAGTGAACACTGATTGTCTCTCCCAACAGGAACTATGAGCACATAGTGAAGGCCCACCAGAACAACCCACAGCAGGGAGAGGATCAGGTGTCTGACCAGGTTAAGTTCAACATCTTTCAGAGCATCATGGACTCCCTGTTCCAGTCCTTTAGTAATTCTGTTTCAGTGAGCAGCTTTCAAGACCTCTCTGCCTGCGTTTTCAACTGGATTGAGGAGCACTGTAAGCCACAGGTAAGAAATATTCCTGACCAGGGTTTTCTTTTCCCATCTAACTCAAAGGCTTTTTTGTAACATCAGTAGCTACATGCTGACTTTCCCATATCAAATTGGTCACATGTAGCACACCTATTTTGATTGCTAATGTGCAATTAATTTATTTTACATAAGTATTTTAAATGCAAGCAATTGCAGTTTTTTTCAACAGCTTGTGCCCCAGCAACTCCAAATCAATAATTAGTACCAAACCTTATGAATCCCACTACACTGGACAAATAAGACCCACCTTTCTTATTGTTTTTTTTATTGCTTCTTCTATTTTATATTATTTTTTAATCAATCTATAGCATTTTTTTTGACCCACCTGTTGGTAACTGTTCAGTGGTCACATTGGGAAGTACTTTTCCATCATCATTCTTGTCTTTCATCGAACAGCCGGGAAAGTGAAATGTGCACAGAAAGATCGCACAGTTTGCACCTGAATGTTTTTATGTTTATTCCTGTGCAAAAATGAACAATCTTTGATTTTTAAAAAATCTTTTTGTTCCATCCTGGTATAAAATTAATATCCCTATGGACACTTTCGGCTGTCAAATCTTGATTTTTGTTTCTTTCATATGTTTACCAGCCTTTGCCACTATTGTCTCAAAAACATCCAGGGTAAACTGTTGATGTGTTGTGGACATGAGTAAAAAATGATCACTGTTGCTTTCTTAATGTTGAGATAACTATAGTTTGTGTTCTTCTTGTGTTCTTTCCTAGACGCTGAGGGAGTTCGTCGTTGGGGTGCTCCGGCAGCTCAATGGTCAGCTTTATTGATCGAGTGAAACCTCTTGAACTGAAATCCCAGAAATTGACTTTGGGCTTGCTCTGGCCTCTCAGGGTGGAGTAAAAACTCCAATCAGCCTCAGGCCACACCACAGTATTTACACTCACTTCAGCTCATCAGTGACTCCCTGGCTGCAGTTGGATTTCCTCAACCCACGTGATGGGCAGAGATGAAAGGTTGTATTGGCTCGAGCAGATGCATGTTAAAGAAGAATCTGAATCTGACTGTTCATATTTCTTACAATTGTTCTGCTGAGAACCTGCAGTGGAAACACAAGAAGAGTTTGCAAATGAATGTATAAGTTAAATGCATTAGGTAGACAAGATGGTGTAGCCGTGGTCACTGTGTGCAGTAACTGCTGCCCTCGTTGACATAAATAAAAAACAAAGACTCATCTTACAGATTGAGTTTATTGATCGTTTTTTTTAAAAATAGAACAGAAACAGAGAGGAGAGACCAGCGATGAAAAAAACAACAACAAAAAAACATGAGCGCACACCTTTCCCCACTGTGACATCAGGCATAACTTAGCAGCCTAATACTGATCTAAAGGGCTTGTCTCAGCTTCAGTGCACAAACACTGAGTCAGCCATACCACTCCTGAACCATAGCAACTATACTACTGCAGGGTAACTGTCATTTCTCCTCACTTATGTGTATGCTCAGGAGCATGCTCTATGGCGCTTCAGCATTTTATCACTGAGGTTTGATTAAAACAAACTTTTCTACCTTTAGTGTGACAAAATGGGAGGTTTTCATGAATGCAGCTTAAATCTCATGGGCGATAGGTGTGCAATATACGCAGCATTCAGAACTGATTCATAAATTATTGTATCTACTGACTTTGACAATATTTAAGCTACACTGCAC